>PVIR01008821.1:0-55578 GCA_004026965.1 Petromus typicus | reverse complement strand
ATTGTTACATTGAGAACATGATGCAACCCACACAAAAGCTTCCAGAACTAGTACATTTGGAGGGTTGCAACATACAAAATCAACAGACAGATATCAGTTGTATTTCTTTTTAAATTTCTTTCTCCCTCCACCCCTTCTGTGGTACTAAAGATTGAACCCTGGGCCTTTGCCCAATAATATATAATATATAATATAAAAAATATATATATATAGTGAGAGAGAGAGAGAATGAGAGAGAGAGAGAGAGAGAGACAGGGTCTTGCTAAGTTGCTAAGTTGCCTAGGCTATGCTGAAACTTGCAATCCTCCTGCCTCAGCCTCCCAGATATGTACCACTACATGCACTTACCAACTGTATTTCTATATATTAAGAATGAAAGAATCAGAAATTGAAACTTAGACCTACTTTTATAATAGTATCTAAAGAAGTAGAGACCAGTTATGTGTCCCTGAGTCAAAAAACATTTTTTGTTCACTGTGTGGATTTCACGAACTCCCAGAAAATTCTCAACAGTTTTTTTTCCATGCTTGACAAACTGATTCTAAAATTCCTGTGGAAATGAAGAGCATAGAATAGCTAAAACAGTTTTGGAAACAAAGGTTAACATTATCTGACTTCAAGCTCTCTCATCAGAGGACAGCATCAACTCAATGTAGAATTGGCTTTAAAAAAGACAAAGTTTAAGTCAGTGAAATAGAATCAAATTCAGAAAGAGACCCAAGTATCTATGGAGAGTTCCACAAGCTTGTGAAGAGGCGATCATTTCGACCATCGATGCTGGAACTCTGACCAAACATATTAAAAATTGGACTCAACATGAAAATACAATGGCAGAAAACTGTGATGGCATTGCTGAGCCAGCGATTTCTTAAGTAGCTCAGCAAACCTATGATCCATAAAAGAATAAATTGATAGATTGATAGATTAGGTTTCACCAAAATTTGAAAAATCTTCTCCTCTTCAGAAGTCAGTGAACAGAGAATGAGAAGACAGGAGAAAATATTTCTAAGTCACTTATCTGATAAAGACTTTTTTTTGAGACAGGGTCTTGCTTTGTAGTTCAGGCTGGCCCTGTACTCACTATGTAGCCCAGGCAAACCTTGAACTCACAGCAATCCTCCTGCCTCTGCTCCCGAGTGCTGGGATTACAGGCGTGACCCACGACGCCTGGCATGATAAAGATGTGTATTTAGAATATATAAGAACTTTGAAATCTCAGAGATTAGAAAATCTACAAATGAGACAAACTCAATTTGAACAGCTTTGTATTAGAGCTGAGCAAGATATGGTGGCAAATAAGGTGAGAAGAGGCATGATGTATCATGCACAGCGGGGTCTTGGGTAAACTAGAAAGACAGCCGCGGCTGCCGAAGGATATGGAGCCACTAGAGTGTCCCGCACTGCAGGCAGATTATGAAAGGGACAAGCATGTGGTAACGGAATTCGACAGCCATTCTGCTCCATCCCAGCAAAATGGAGGACAGAGACATGGACGCAGGGACAGTAATAGCTGTGGTCATAACTGCTGGTGTCTGGAGAGGACAGCCCACCCTGAACTCTCTCACACCAAAATGGAACCCCCTTCTGCCACACCATGGGCCAGTTCCATTATGACTGTGCTGAGAGGAAGAAGTTAGGCTGGCTGCGCACGCACAGTGAGGGCTCATTTACAAGAAGTTCTAGGAAACACAACTCATCTACAGTGACAGAACGCAGATCTGTGGCTTCCTGAGCGTGGCAGGAGTGGGGTGTGACACAAAAGCATTGTGAGAGACACAGGAAATTTTTTTGAGGGAATGAATGTCTTTGTTACCTTGAGCATAGCGATGTCCTCACCCTTGTAGGTCTACGATATGTGCACACAGTCACATACACATTTCATGTCAACAGAATTGTTAAGAATTTTAAGTCAAGTACCTCTCAGACATTGTGATCTGCAAAATTGCTCCCCTCCATTTTCCACAGTGCCCCGAAAGTTCTGATCGAGAGCTTTGAAAGGATCGCTGGGGTTGACTGATCCGCCTTGGGTCCTCTCAGAGTAGCTCCGTTCCAAGAGACCTGATTTGCCCTCAGATTCCATACTACAGTTTGTGTTTATGCTCTAGCCTGGGGGCAGCCAGGTAATTGTTAAAACCTCAAACAGTCTCATTGTTTTTACCATTGTTTTACCCCACAATTAAAGAGGATATTTAAGGCTATTCGTTGGTTTGAAACTATCATTTAAGGATCTTGGCTTCCTTGCCTACTAATTTCTGCCATCTCTGTAGGCCCCTCTGGTACTCTAGGTCTGAGCTGTGTTAGCAGTTAGAGCTGTTCTGCCTTGCTCTGCGGCCAGCCCTTGAGGACAGGGGAGGTGCCAGCAGACCGCCCCCTGGGGCAGCCCTGTGCTGCACTACATAGCTGGCCAATGACTTGGTGCTTTTACTTTCTCTTCTTTTCTGTATCTTTGCCTCCAGCAAGACTTAATCCTGGCAAGGGGCCAGTCCCCCCACCCCACCCATTAGGAAGGGAGCACAGATCACCTACGAACAGTTTCTCCGAAAGTCAGGACCCAGTTATTAAGTACAAATGCCTTCAATACTGTGCTTGACAGGACAGAACCATTCCTTCTTGTAAAAGTGAAAACAAAAGCTAACGTCCAGCCTGCCCACCCCAGTTACTTCACTCCCCAAACATGTGCTGTTTTCACTGGCTGTGGTAAGACATGGTCTAAGCAAGACTGAGTAATTAATTTGCCTACAAAAGCAGGACATGCATAGGTGCATGAGGTATGCAGTCTACGTAGCCTTTGGCACCCCAGGTTTACACAGTATTTATTTGTGTGGCAGAATCTGGATGATGAAGGTTACCACGGACTTATAATTTTTTAAAAGGCAGATTCAGGAACGTTAGATACGGAAGGGAGAACCTAGAATCTTAAGGAGGAAGTAGAGGACACGTAAAAAAACCTGTGGTGTGGAATGTGGGGGTGGCCTCACCAAACATACTCCAGGGTGGATGTACCAGAGAAGGATCGAGAATTCAGAGAATTCAGGTGGACTCACTGGTGATCATCTCGTTGGCTGCTTGGGGGAACTGGGAGGCTCTGTGGATGTCACTGTCTGATGTCTTGGAAACCAGCTCCTGGGGGCACTGTTAGCAACACAGCCCTGGCTTGGAGACATGTTTTGGCTACTTGATCAATTAGATAAATTTTTCCAACTCCTGATTATACACAAAATTTATGCTGACTGAAATAAAGCAAGAAAGTGCCAAAAATTATAAAGAGACAGGCGGGACTTGTCTTCATTATTCCATGGTAGAGGCTATTCTTGCCACATAGTGGCAGAAAGCTTAGCAACCCGCTCGCCTGCAGTGATGTGGAAACAGAACCTGTAGGTGATGAGCTGACTGGATTATACTGTGAAGGAGAATTCCCGGAAGAGTGCTGAGGTACTGCCTGGTTTCTGCTGGCTATTTAAGTAAAATGTGACAGGAGACAGATAATTGAGACAAATGTTAAACAAAAAGGACCTGGGACTAGATGGTTTTGAAAAATCTAAACCTGTGCAGAACTAGCAGATGCTTCACTTAAGGTAGCGTGGTCTGGATGAAAACCTGAGGGTGAGACCCTGCAAGTGCTGCCACAGTCCCCACTAGCTCCCACGTCTGAGTATTCAGCCACATGAGCCAGAGTGCAGGAAGCAAAGACCTCGAGTGCTGTTGGTGGGAAGGTGCATTTGTGGGGCCTGTGCAGAAGGTGGTGGAGAGTCGATAGAAAACTCAAGACAGGTGTAGCGTATGAGCTGGTCTCTACCCACAGACACCTGCACGTTTGAGATGCCTGTGACACTGTGTGCAATCACCACAGATGAAAGCAGGAGCTGTGCTGCGCACTGAACAGTGCAGAGAAGGAAAGGCTGGGTCATCTTCCCAAAACAGGTGGTGCTGGAGGGCATCGTGTGGAGCGAAGCTCCAGATCCTGCGGGTGTCAAGTGTTTTATCTCCTATTTGGAGTCAAATCAAACAAAGACTATGAGGCATGAGACTGAGGGAGGAAAGAGGAGAGAACAAGAGGAGATAAAAAGTAGTATTGAGGAGGATGTGTGGATGTCTGGAAATGTCACAGTGAAACCCATTAATTTGTACAGTTACTATGCATTGATAATGATAACGTACACAGTCATATTGTACACAGCACATTCGTGATTATAACACCCGGGAGAAGGTATGCGTCTCAGGCCCTCTCCTGGAAGCAGGGGATGCCCAGACATGTCTCCACCATGCACTGTGCCTGCAGACAGGAGCAGAGGCTCCTGAACTTGGGTGTAAGGGGCCCCTGGGGCAGAAGCCCATGTGACAAGGGTCTGAGGGCACCCTATAGGCATCAGGGGGCTCCAGAACGTGAGTCGTCTTCTGGTGGTGGCCTGCAAAGCACCAAGAAATAGCTATGAGGAAATGAATCTCTGCAACCACCTTATACTTCCTCCAGTGCACTCTTTTGCACTGCCTTGGTGGCGGAAGAGGACCAGGTAGGCAGTGCCTGGATGGAGGGCGAACAGAGACCGTGGGTAGAGATGTGCACAGTACTGGTCAGCTGGAACTTGTGCAAGAGCAGAGAGCCAGTGCACTGAGCTTCACCGATGTTCTGTCTGCCACACAAACCCGAGCCGGAGTGACAGCCTCGGCCGAGGACTTCAGGAAGATTCCGTGTTCCGTCCCAGAGCCCTGGCCTGAAACCACCGGGGGCGAAACCTCTTCTGACACTGTTTACAGATTAATTTTGTTCTTCTATAATTTCATGTAAGTGGAATCGTACAGTATATACTTTGCTGTGTTTTTTTGTTTTGTTTTGCTTTGAGTTCTTTTGGTCTGGCTTCTTTTACTCAGCATGCTTTTGAGATTTATTCACATTGTTGCGTGTCTCGGTAGCTGGTCTGTTTGCTGGCTGAATCTTTTTCTGTTGAATAAATCATATTTTTTAAACAGCATTTTCCTGTCGATGAACACAGAGCAGTTTCTAGTTTGGGGCTATTTATGTGTAAACCAGCGACAAATGTTTTGGAATACATCCTTTTGTGAATGGGATATGTGTTTTTATTTCCCTTCGGCAAACACCGATTTGTGGACTTCCTGGGTTATGGGGTAGGTCTACAGTTAGTCCTTGGGAAACAACAAGGTATTCTTCCAAAGTGGTAGTATCATTTTCATTCTCATCAACAATGTCAAGAGTTCCAGTTGCATAATCTCCTCATCATTTGGTATTTTCATCTTTCTTAATTTTAGCTCCCTGAATAGGGTGTAACAATATCTGTGGCTTTAATTTTCATTTTTGTGTTTTCTGATGATGCCGAGTCCTTTTTTTTTTTGTTTATTGGACATTTGTATATCTTGTTGGAAATTTCCTTGTAAAACCTTTGCCCCACCTAGTCTTTGAGGAGATGATTGTTTATCTTCTATTGTTGAGTTGGAGGAGAGCTTCCTGTATCCTGGATACCAGTTTTGTGTCAGAAATTTGCCGCACAAAAATTTTCTCTCAGCCCGTGGCTTGCTTGTAAATTTCCCTCCTGATGTCTTTCCATGAGCAGAAGACTTGAGTTTTGGGAAAGTCTACTGTTTCTGTTTTCTTTTATGGTTATTCTTTTGTAGAACTTAATAAAGAAACGTTAGCAACCTTTAGTGACCCCCACATCCTAAGTGTGTTCTCCTGTATTTCACAGCCCTTAGTTGGGAAGCTTTGTAGTAAGTGTTGAAGTCAGGCTCAGGTAGCCGTAGTCTCTTTTTGTCCTTTTTTTTTTTTGAAGTTACTGTGATATTTGAGGTCAGTGTTGTCCATTCGGACTTTAAGGAACCGTGAAAATTTGGTTTATCTGCACTATTTAAGGAGGGTCCCCACTAGCTACTGGGGGACAATTAGTCTTCCAAATGTGACTAGAGCAATGAGGAACTGAATTTTAATTTTACAAGTCGCCACCTAGGGTTTGTGACCACCCTAATGCACAGGGAGGTTGCAGGCTCCTCATGTTCCAAGTAGAAATTTCAGAATGAGCTTGTGAGCTGCTGCAGGGCAGGGCTGGCACTGGCGGGGTGCCACCGGGATCACAGATAGGTGTGCAGGCCTGAAACCCGGCTGGCAAGTCCATCTGACTTTTATGCTGTATCATTTATTTGTGCCTTCATTTTTAATGGTAGTCTGAGTGGATTTACTTTTAAAATTTAGTTTTCTATTGTTTGCCAAGGTAATTTTTGTATCTTCACTTTCTCTGCTTTTGAAATTCGCCCATTTGTTCTAGTGGTGGTTTTGGTAATTTTTCAATTTTTCTATGTAAATAATCAAGTTATTTAAAAACAGACGTAGTTTTGCTTCTTTTCCAATCTGGATGACTTTATTTAAATACTTATTTTTATTGTCTTATTTTACTGTCCAGAGTGTCCCAAGATATGCAGAATAGCAATGGGGAGTGTGGATAGCCTCATCTTACCCACGATCCCTGGGGAAAATGCAATCTGTCATCATTAACTATGATATTATCTCTGTCTGATATTATTGCCATTTTCTGTCATGAAAGAGGGTTAAACTTTATTAAATACTTGTTCTGCATTTATTGAGTTGTTCCTATTCTGCTCTTTAGTCTGTTAATACTTTAAATTAGGTCTGCTTGTTTTTTAAAGTTCTCCTGAAATTTCTGGGATGTAGCCTATTGCTATCTCTTGACATACTGCTGTGTTCTGTTTCCTAATGTTAAAAAATTTTTTTGCATTTATGTTCATGATCTTGGTCTCTGAGCTTTGTTAGCAGCTTTGTCAGACTCCCACTTTCGGGTCTCATTGGCCCTATAGCACTCTGAGAAGGGGTTCCTTCTTGAAAGAGTTTGTCACTGTTACTACTTCCTTAAATGCTGAAAGGATTAACTAGTGAAGCTGTTACCATTTGAGGTGTCCTTTATGGACAAGTACTCAATAAAAAGCTAACATTTTTTAGATGTACCGATTACTGAGATTTTATGTTTTAAAGAAGTTGTTCATTTGATCTCAGTCTGTAATTGTGTTAATCCACACACAAGCTGGGGTGATATGTCTCCCCTCAGGCTCAGTATTGTTAATTTGTGTCTCCTCTATTTTCTTACAGAAAATAGCTAGATGTATATTAATCATATTTACCTCCAAAGAACAAGCTACGGTTATATGTTTGAATTTCTGTACTTCTCGTTTTCATTGCATTGATTTCTGCCCTTATGCTTTGCATTTCCATCTGTCCACTTACTTTGGTTCTCTTTCCTTGTGTCTTAAGTTGGAACTTGGATCACTTAGATATTTCTTCCTTTGCAATACAAGCATTTTCAGCTAGCCTTTCCCTCAGAGGTCTGATCTCCCTCAATGCCACAAGTTTTGATGTGTATTTCCATCAATAGTCAGTTCAAATATTTTCTAATTTCTTTTAGTGACTTTTTTTAACCCATGTGTTATTTGGAAACATGTTGCTTAATTTTAGAGTTTGCAGTTTTGTGAATATTTTACTGTCGTTTGAGTCCTAATTCTCCTCTAGTCAGAAAATACACTTTGTGTGATTCCAGTGAAACTTGTTTTCCTATAGCAAGTTCATTTGAAGAGAAAGTATATTCTTCAAGTTTCATTTGGTATAGTATTCTACAAATATACACTCTTGAAGGCAGTTTTATTGATATATTAATATAGTCACTCTAGCCTTTTGCCGTATATACTTCTATTCAATTACTTTCACATATATTTTTCTCACTCATTTACTTTTTTTTAAATGGTTGACATTTTATTTTTATTCATTTTTTAATAAGTTGAGTTTATTGGTACATTTTACTAGTAACATATTATTGGTTCATTTTACCATAATGCATTATGATTACATTCCTCATTGGCAATTTTACTCATTTACTTTAAGTCCATCTGTATATTTAAAGAAGTTCTTATCTTGTAGATCACAGATAGTTGGGTTCGTGTTTTTTTTTTAATCCATTCTAACTCTGCTCTTTAATTATAGTATCTAGTCAATTAATACTTAAAGAACTTTTTATGTGATTGGACTTAGGTCTACCAATTTTTTTGTTGGTTTATGCTTTTCTCATAGGCTTTTCATTCCTCTGTTTTTCCATTTTGGTTTTCTTTTATATTATGTGAACTTCGTAGACTTTCATTTTATCTACTGACTTTCAGATATCTTTGGGTTTTTTAGTGTCTTCTTTAAACATTATAGCACACACCCTTCACTTATCATCACCCACCTACTGATACTATTGTGGTTAGCAGTGGAACATGGAGACACCCTGATCATGTACAGCCTTCTATCCTTTTCTTACTTTTGCTCAGTAGTTTTTGCATGTGTCGTATCTACAGTGTAATTCCAATGAGGTAGTGCTATACTTTTCACATAAATAGTTACGCATATTTTAGATCAGTTAAGAACAAGAACAGTGTTTATAGTTATGCCAGGAATTCCCACATCTACCACTTTCAATAGTGCTCCCTTTTCTAGAGGATCTGATTCCCATGTGATGTTATCATTATTTTTTTTTAAATGGAAAACTTCCCCTAACATTTCTAAGTGGAGACTTATCAATGAAATCCAGTTATGTTTTGTCTATCTTTTGTCTGAAATTGTATTCATTTTGTCTTAATTCTTGAGAGTTATGCCCAGTGGCACAGAGAGCTGTAGATAGCGGTGAGAGGCCCCTACCTTCCCCACTGACCAGGGGCAGGCCCTCTCCTCGCGGCTCTCGGTGTGATATGATGGTTCATCTTCCGCTGGCTGCTCTTCGGGTTCTCTCTGCCTTTCACTTGACACCGTGGGGCTATGAGTAACTCGGTGTAGTTTCCTTTGCAGTTTTTCTGAGGTGCTTATTTGCCTACCTTGAAATTTATGTCTTTTCTATAATTTGGAGAACACTTGACCATTACTTTCCGAGTCTCTTTTCTCTTTCCTTCCCACAAAGCACACAGATGGGAGATGTGTCCCACAGATCTCTGAGATTGTTTATTTCAGACATATTTTTGTTTATTTTTTCATATTGGATAATTTCTCTTTGCCTATTTTCAAAGTCATACACTCTTTCCCATATCATATTCATTATGTTATTAAGTCTATACAAGAAATTTATTTCCCAAGTTGTATTTTAATTTTATTTAAAATTTAATTTTTACCAGGTCATATTTGCAGTACATAATGAGTATGTTCATCATGGGGGAGTTGGTACATATACATTTTATTTTTTAAAAAGAGTCAAATTTTACAAAAGTATTAGGTTCATCATAAACTTAAAAAGAAAGTACAGAGAGACTCCATGGACCCCAAATGCGGAGACTCCTCATTATAAAAACATTCTCCACTAAAGTGGGGCATTGTTACTCTCTGGATCGGTAAGGACATGACATTGTCATCCAAGGTCTGAGCTGATGTTAGGTTCATGCTTGGTGAGCAGTCTGTGGGTCTGGCAGTCCCTGGTACATTTCTAGTGTATAGGAGCAAACATATATAGTATTTTGGTACTATAGCATTATTAGTGGACTTTTCTTTACAGTTTCTATTCATCTGATGACATCTCTTACCTCTGCTAGCAGAGAGAATATTTTCATTTCTGCCCCTGCTTTACATCTTTATCCTACAATTTTAAAATCTGAATAATTTGAAATTGGTCTCCATTTATTGTATTTTTTCCTGTGGGTAAGTCATATTTTCTTCTTTCTTTTCTGTTGTGTAATTTTAGAATGTGTCCTGGACATTAGGAATGCCATCTGGATTCTGTTATAGTTCCCAAAGTATGTTGATTTTGTAAAAACGAGACTATTGCTTAGTTGGACTCACACTGAAAACCATCTCTGGGTGCAGCTCATCTTAGGACAGCTCCTTATCTGAGTGTCATTTCTTTGAACCGAATTAAAAAGTGATGCTGCTCTCTCATTGCGGAAAGTCCTTGTGGGTGTGCTTATGAATTTGTGTTGTCCCTATTCTGGCTTTTTCTGTTCTAGAAATACAACCTCTTTCTAGTATCCATGGTTGCCTTGAACTCTGTCTTCATGTTTAGCAAGCCAGGAAATTGATCAATTTTCTTTTAGATATTTAGCTACTTATGAGGGTGACAACTTTAACTTGCTCTCATGAGAAAATCTACACAAATGGGAATTTTACTGTTGTTTTTTAATGTACCAAATATCAGCTACCCTCTAGAATGTGCCTGCTTGTTCTTAACCCTATCTGTGTAAAATAAAACTTGTATTTTATATTTTATTCTGAATTAATAGTTATTTTGTCTAACAGAGTTGGGTCTAAGAAAAGCTTACTGGATCATATCAGAAGGAAAACTCCCTCGTTTGCTTTCTCTCATTGGCACTAGGGACTGAACACAGGGTCTTCAGACTGAGCCAAGTCCAGCTCTTGTCTTGCTAAATTCTTAAATTGCCCACACAGGGCTCAGACTTGTGATATTCTTGCCTTACCCTCCCAGAGTGCTGGAATTACAGATGTGAGATCCTAGATTTAAAAAAAAGTGTTGGATTGGGTGTTCCAAGAATGTAGTTAGTGTGAAGGACTTGGGTTCAATCTCTAGTATGAAAAAAAAAAAAAAAGCTAAACCAAAATCAAGGTCAATGTAAATGAAGAGTTGAAGATGACACTAATCCAATTTGGCTAAATCCTGATTCATTTTGAATTTTTATTTATTTATTTATTTATTTATTTTTAGGTTTTTTTGAGACAGGGTCTCGCTTTGTGGTTCAGGCTGGCCCTGAGCTCAGCCTCAAACTCACATCACAGAAATCCTCCTGCCTCTGCCTCCTGAGTGCTGGGATTACAGGCGTGAGCTACCACCCCCGGCACTGTGGTATGTGGTACTGGTTGCTGCTGGGGTGAATCTCCATGCCCAGTATGGTATGTGGTTACCTGGGATCGAACCCGGGTCCTTGCGCTGCAAGACAGGCGCCAGAACCACTGAGCTAAATCCCCAGCCCTTATTTTGAATTTTTAAAGAAACATACAAAATTCAAAAAAATAATTACAAAGAGTTCTATTTCTTAGTATATTTTTATTCTATTATACATTATGATAACATTATAGACATTGCCCATATCATAAAATAGTTTTTAAAATATAATTTTTAATACCTATGTGCAATTTTATCATGTGGGCTTCTATTAATTTATTTAGCTATTTCTTCACTGTAAATATATGTTGTTTCATATTTTTGTCCAGTATCAGTTACTATTCTTGGAAACATCTTATATGCAAAATTTCTATGACATATCTGATTGCAGAGGAAATCTTGAGCCCTTCTCCCTGGAACTGACTTTCTGGGTTAACTGTTATTTCTGGGCCTCTGATATTAGCACACAGGGACCACTCTCTTCTCTTGCCATCCCTCAGTGGAGATGCATGCCAGGAGGAAGTTAAATGTGCTTATTCCCAAACCTGCTTATACTGGTTTTTACTGTGATATAAAGTGAGAAAATGGGTCTTTTTTTTCTATAAAAATGAAGTTGAATGCTTTGGGGAAACTCAATAAAGAGAAGCAATAATAAAATGGCTACAAAATTAGATTATGGGCCAAAATTAGATTATTTTCCAACCAGGAACAATTTGAGAAAATCACATGACCAAGTATAGAAAGAGTCTACTTTTGGCTTGACACCAGAATAACTAAGTTTTTACTCCATTTTAAGGAAACAAAAATTCAAAATTAACAGCATGTATTATGTAGGGGTTGATGTATGAGAGACGTGGAAGAACTTTAGCTGGAGGATCCACACTTGGAGAAGAACCTTGGTCACCACTGTGAGATTGATGAATGAAATCATATTTTATATTGTAACTCATAATAAAATGTTACTGTCTACTTGTGCCATTGTTTAAGACTTTCCTACTTAACTGGGCTGCCAACGAATTGACCAGATTGTCTAGTGATCCCAATAGCTTGAGAAAAGGAGACTTTAATGGTATTTCCTCAGGATACATTCTTAGAAATGATATTACTGAGTATTTAAAAACTATTAATCCATATTACTTAATTTCCCACTTTAATTGTATTTCCCCAGGATAGATTCCTAGAAATGTAATTACTGCGTATTTTTAAGTCTATCAATCCATAGTACCTAATTTCCCAGGAGGGAGGTTGTATCAATTTATGTTCTCAATTAGGGCTGGTTCTTAAGTTTTAAAATTTATGTGAAGCCTCTGATGTCTTCTCTTCAGCTTCCATCGGGAGTCACATGACAGGCTCAAGAGCCTCTGGCCTGAAACTTCTTTAAAGAAGCCACAAGATGAAACAGAATTCAATTGCTTTTCTGCCAATGCCAGATTTTTTGTGAATCTTCTCCACAAAATAAAAAATCAACCATAAAAGCACTGGGATTGTGTGCCAGACACACCCAAGCTCTATCAATCACTTTATAATATTTGGGCCAGCAGAATGAGTTTTTTTCTTTTTTTGATGCTAGAAGGTACTACAGGGATTATTATATTAAAATTTCCATTTTACAAATTGAGCCATCGAAAAGGGACCTGGAAAGTGACTTTTGTTGGCTCCTGGTACAGAGCAGCTCTTCCTGTGTGCCAGTGCCATCACCACACAGCTCTGTCTTCTCACGGGAAGGCTAAGCGCTTTATCAGATCGCGTCTGTCACATGAGCTAATGTCGCCGAATGCTGAAACATGCCAGATACGGTTGGCCGTGTTACCTGGGTCCAATTATCTCATTATCCCACGTAAGCCACATAATAGCTCCACAGGCCTTGTGTCCTGATGCGCAAGCAGCCCCAAGACGCACCTTGGTTTTATAGCTGGTGGGTGGTAGAGTCAGGACTAATTGTCACAGTTGTTCCCAAGCCCGGATTCCTGCACAGCCTATGGGATTGGCTGGCTGTGTGTTAGGAGAAAGCGATGCTTGCTTCATGTCTACTCTAAGCCAGGTGCTTTTAGATGTTTTACTTACTTGGTGAAACTGATCTTTACCATCTCATTTTCAGTTTGGGAAAGCAAGTATCTGATAAATGAAATGACTCGCCTAAGGACAAAGCAAGGAGTTAACAAAGCCAGATGCCAACCCAAGAGCAGATGGCTTGGCTACAAAAATGCACCATGGCATCTCCCAGACCAAAGTGAGGGCAGGGATGAAATCCCACCCGTAAAAGGCATATCTTCAACAGTTGTTTCTGTGACAAACTACTGCAAACCCGCCTTCACAGGATTGAAACATGTTCTCTCACACTTTTGGAGCCTGGAGTCTGAAAGCAAAATTTGAGCCAGGCCTTGCTGCCTGGAAGGTGCTAGGTAGAACCCATCTGTGTCTAGTCTCAGTTTCCGGTGGTGGCCAGCAAGCTGGGCATTTCTGGTGGCTTCACTGTGTGACTCTGTCTCTGATGACCCAAGCTTCTTGCTCATGTCTGTCTCCCTGCTGATAAGAACAGCTGTCATAGACTTAGGACTGAACCTATCCTGTGTGACCTCATTTTAACCAGTGGCTTCTGTGATGGTCTACTTCCAGATTAAGTTGATATGAATTGGGTGACACTGGTCCATGCAGTGCACACAGAAAAGTGATATTGGAGTTCTGAGGAACACAGGAGACTCTAGGAATAGCAAAGGTGAACTTTTCTACTGTCTATTTTTCTAAAAAGATATTATACAGTAGCATGCAGGGCCAGCATGTGCATATCTAAACTTTGGCAAGTCTTGTGTGCTCAGGGATGCGGAGACCCCAGACAACAGGCAGCAGGCTGGGCTGCTTACTTAGAATGAGCAGGAACGTGCACAGAGACCTGTAGCAAGCTCATCCTTCCCAATGGGAGCTTTGGAAGACAAACCTGTCCCCCCTCCTACTGTAGGCTGACAAGTGACATCCACAGCTCTGCCAGTCACCAAGAGCGTCATCATCTCCCCAGTGTGGTGTGTATGATATTGTGCACAAAGGCAAAAAAAAAAAAAAGTTTCAATCGGAATTTGAAAGTACAAAGTCATTGCAAACCCGATAATCTGATTCCATAAAGAACATAAGAAATGGCCAAATTCAAGCTTTCTTTATGATTCTTCCCTACGGTTCAGAAGTAAATACCCAATACAAACAACGACATGGCTTCCTTAGATTGGCTTTCTGTTGAGAAGACTAGCTGCCCAATTATTTCTACTTCTAGTTGATTTTGGTAGTCAAGCCATGTTCTGTCTTGACAAACTTGTAGTTTCCATTTTGGAAATGCTACCTAGGATTTAGTTGTGAGAGGTTGTTACCAGCTGCTCTCCCTATAGTCAAAAGCCCACCAGATGCTTTTTCCAGACCCTGTCTGTTTGAGATCATCTCTTGGGCCTGGGTATTATGAGATATACAACAGCTCTCAGGTTGGTAATTTACCCAGGACAAACACAACAATTGCTATAGAGGCAGTGGACTCTTTTCACTCTTTCCTCCTCAAAGTTTTTATAAAGTCTTAATAGCAACACTGAGGCATTTTCTCAAACAACAAATCTCCATTTCCCTTTGGTGTGAAATTCCAGTGTTGCTGTTTTCATTCTGCCTTCCTTGAAAAAGGTAACAATTGGATCTCAATCATATTTAGCCCAGTCCTTAGGCAAAAATGAAAGGAGGGGGACAGTTTATTTCTTCACACGTACTACTGAATTGAATCTTCAAAATTGCCAGATGACATTATTGTGCAAGAGGAGTCAGCTGGATTTGGAGCTGCATACCAGCTGGGTAGTGTGTGTGTGTGAACTGGGGCCGAGGGAGACTCTGTCAGCCACTGCGCAGGGGGACGGAGCGTGCTGCCATCGCTTGCAAGCCTGTTCTTGACGTTGCTCAGCTCCCTAGCTAATATGCATTATTAAGACTAACCATAAATATCTAACAAGCTACAATTTATTGTGGAGTTTCAGATTGCTTACTCGTGGAAGAATGACACTGTGCTTGGGCTGTGGAGAGCTCCCTGTGTCCCTGGAAGTCACGGAACGAACACTCAGTCATCCGTAGGGACATGATTACCCGGTGCAACGTGGAATAAAAACTCTAAAATGGCACTTGCATCGCTGTTCATTTAGTGAAGTCATTAGAGATGCCAGTGAACCAGAGAAGTGAAGTATCTGTGTGTCTAAAGTAGGGCTTCTGTTCTCTGGAGGCCCCAGGAGATGTTGAGTCCATCGCACCCAGAGTGGTTGGAAAACAGACTTGAAGCAACATTCATTTGAATTTGGCTGATTTGAACCAGCGAGGTCATTTGCTGGTCAGTGTTTTTGGTAGATACTACAATCCTGGCATCTGTGAAATGGTTTTAATGAAGTCCTAGAGTAAGCCTTGGAGGTGGGCTCCTGATGTCATGAAGCACAGACAGGTGAGCCTGTCTGGGTCCTGCTGGGTAGGGCGCCTGGCTCTGCCCTGGCCCTGGCCGGACTGTGGACAGCGCCTGCTTGGACAGCACAGAGGCTGGATGGAAAACACCAGTTTGCACAAAAAGTCTGGTTCTTTTTCACTGACTGTGAGTGTGGCACCACCCAGGCTGGGTGTCTCTGCTGCCCTGCAGCAGATTAACATAGCAATTGCATTCAACACTCTGCTCTTGTGTGGATGGTAGTTAAGTGTAGAGCAAGCTGGTGCAACCACATGCAGGCTCTGGAGTTGGGATTGCCTTGAGCCAGCTCCCTTCCTTTTGTCCTTGATTGGTCAGGGCTCTAAGGAAGTGCATCCAGTATTTGTCTCTGGATTCTAGAAACAGAATGGGAGGACAGGGCTGGAACCCACCCTGGTGTGTCCCACCATACCTGGGCAGGACACCCACGAGCTTGTGTGCAATCCCAGGCCTGCTGTCCCATCACTGCTCAGGGAACTGGGTTGGAACAGCAAGAAGCCGGCCCCCTTCCCTAGGAAGATGCCCCCAAGACTGGCCGCATCGCTGGGACAGACCTAGTCCTCCTAACCTGGTTTTAGTGACATCTTGAGGTGTCTTCCAAAAGTCAAAGTGGCTTCCTAATGATTTTAATTCCTTATGGAAATACCTGTGCCTTTGAGGAAGGATGTGCATCCTCAGTGGCCTGGGCTGTGTTGTGAGGTCACAGTAGATCCGCTGCTTAGATCTGCACAGGGGCTGCTTGCATTATGCTCTGAGCTGGAGCTCTAGTTTTCTCACTACTCATGTCTCACTTTCCTCTGAAGTGAGTGTCAGTGCATACCTGAAGAGCCAAGAAGCCTCACAAAGGAAGCACCCAAAGGATTGTGGAGCACAGTTGAAAAGAAAAGGTGATTTTAAGATCAAAACAGCAAAGTCCCAGCAGTTTAAGTGCCTGTGCTTATACAGTCAAGAATATTCCAGGAGAGGTATTCTCTATTGTTGGAGCAGACAGCTGAACAGAGAAGAAACTGGCACATAAAAGTGAGTCCCCCGGGGCCCAGGGATTTAGCTCAGTGATTCTGGTGCCTGTCTGGCAAGTGCAAGAACCCGGGTTGGATCCCCTGGTAACCACATACAATACTGGGTGTGGAGACTCACGTCCAGCAGCAATCAGTACCACATACCACAGTGCCGGGCGTGGTGGCTCACACCTGTAATCTCAGCACTTGGGAGGCAGAGGCAGAAGGATTGCTGTGATGTGAGTTTGAGGCTGAGCTCAGGGCCAGCCTGAACTACAAAGCGAGACTCTGTCTCAAAAAAAAAAAAAAAATGAGTCCCCCAAAGCCCCTGTCCTGAGCCATAAAGTAGAAGTCTTCTTCAGTCTCCGAGATTCTCTCTTCTTGGGGCCCAGCACGCTCTTCCACATGGAGCCACACCCAGGAAGTTAAATGTATGTAAATGCAAGCAAGACCAAAGAGAAAACAGAATTTTCCTCAAGAAATGGAGTTGGAAATAAACAGGCCAGAAAGCAGTGAGAGTAACAAGATGATGCGGAAATGAATGCCCTTTGCCAACACTGCTGCCAGGGCAGGAGAAAGCACTGCCCTGACTCCTGAGTACTTTGGCCCAGTCCTTGCCTCCTTGGAACGTGACACGCCCTGCCCCCAGGTTTGCTCCACAGCTGAACAGAATGGGCTGCTCTGGCTGCCAGCCCTCCACATCTCCACCAGCAGCCTTCAGACCCAAATCTGTGCCTTCCTGAGCAGAAAGGCTACATGACATCTGCAGCCAGTGGAGTATCACTGCCACTGTGGCTGGCTCCTGGTAGGACAAAAGTTCCTGCACCTACCACAGAGGATCAATGTCTGGGTACATCAAGGCTTCGTCTCATCTCCCGGAGCTGTAGCTTGTGAGGCAGAAGAGAGAGATGCTTAGGGGGCTCTGGTGCAGTCCTGCTGTGGTCCTGGTTGGACCCTTTCTTTTGGCCTTCATTATCCTTGATGTAACTGTGCAGAGGTCACATGAGGGCGAAGTGGCCTCTGCGTAGATTCTAAATACCTTGAGGACAGGTGGGTTTCGGGCACAAGGCCAGTCTCAGTGGATGCTGCTCCTATTTCCCTCGGGAATGATGGCGCCATCTGCCTTTTGCTCCAGGGCAGGGTGGTGCCCTTCAGGACCTCCCAGGGACTCTGAGAAGCCAAAGAAAGCTGGTTTCTCACCATATTCTCTTCTTGCCTCTTTGGTGTTTGTGGCTGTGGTCCTCATGGTTGTGCCAAGAATGGCCTTGGGAGGCTGGCGGGGGCCCTGGTGCCCAGCCAGCCCTGTGCTGCTGAACCCTATCCCCCAAGGTTCTTGTCCTGGCTCACCTGGATGGCCAGGTCTTCTGATTAGACTGCTGTGTGATGGTGGAGTCGACCCAGATCAACAGAGCAGGGGACTGGACAAGGACAGCCCTTGAGCTCTCTGACCACTTGTGGTGCCAAAGACGCCCCAGGGATCCCGTGCTCAGCCCCCAATGACACAGCAGTTTGCAAATAACTATTGCCAGTTCCGTTCAGTCAAGACACAGGCAAACAAGTTGGCCACAGGCACAGAAACCCAGTGAGTGGGCCAGTAGGAAAATCGACGCCAGTAGCCCAGTGCTGAGAGCTTCTGTCCCACCCCATGCTCCAGAGAAGCGGGGAGCCCGGCCCAGCTTGTGACCCCCTAGCCCACGGATAGAATCATTCCACCGAAGACTGGAAGGAACCGCAAAATGGGATACATATTTAAGGAAATATGCACACAACTGGGTTTATTTTTCTTATCTGACTTTTTTCCTGGTGCAATATGAGCACTGTTGAGTACTTGGCAGCTGCCTTTCCATACTTGAGTTGTTTGTCATTTCTGGGGCTGCTGATGCTGTTATGATTTCCCTTTTGGGAGGAATTTACAGGCACATGTTGACCCAGCTGAATGGGAACAGGGAGCAGCAGGGATTTTATGAACAGGCACCGTCGCATCCTGGACAGCATGAATTCCCTCTTTCACGGGCCACGCCATCGAAGCGAGTGAGTTGCTCCGTGCCCTGCCGACCCGCTGGGTGACCCGCTGGCCATTTAACCCGCAGCAGCTCGTTTCAAAGCCCAGGCTGGCCTTGAAATCGTCCTTCCTTTTCAGTGCTCTCCTGGAGCTGAAGTCAGAGCACCACGATGTATATTGCTGGCACATCAGGGAAGTTGTCTCTTGGTAGCAACAGTTGCTAGGTGAGGTGTGACAGCTTTCAGAACCCACGGAGAGGGTGGGATGGTGGGTCGGCGCGCGGACCAGGCAGGGACAGATGGGCCAGACTCGGGCCAGCGGGGAAGCAGCGAGATTGGGCATGCAGGCCTTTCCGGCCGCTGGCCCCATAGATCATCTGTGGGCTCCTGTGCCGCATTTTCTGACATCTGGACTTGCCAGGTGCTGGGGTCCACAAGCTCAGTGCCTCAGGCAAAGTGCACATCAAGGACGGTGAACTACAGGCTCACCTATAGCAGCCCTTTTACAGTCACTGCGTATGTGTGGGGGCTGCCTATATCCCTCCCGCCCACCTCACAGGTCGCCAGAAGTCTTGGCAACAGTTGCTGTGTGCAGCCACGTCCAGGTCTTTCTGAGAGCTCTGGCTGGGTACAGCGGTTACCGACCCCCGTGGGCACCCTCCACTCTCGAAGGCCGGGACTCAGCGGCACGACTCCCAGCTACCTTCCAGAGCGTCACAGAAACAGGTCCCATGGCCTTTGATAACAAGTGCCTAAGAACAAATCCTTTTGCTTTCCCATCTTGTTTTCTCATTTCCTTATGGTTTCCTGGGGCCCCCGCCTGGTCACCCCTTTCTGTGCACCTGTCGCCACGCTCATTTCCGGCAGGAAGTGACGCGGATGTAGGCCCGGCGACCAGGTATAGAGGGGGGCGGCCCTGGTGTCTGGAGAGTCCAGGAGAGACGGCGGCGAGTGTGTAGGAGACGGTGTTTAGCTGCTTCTGGGAGGCAGTTTCTCAGCGCAGAGGTCTAACCCGCGGAGGTTGAGGACAAGGAGCATGGCAAAGGGGCTTAGGGCACGGGGCCAGAGCCGGGAAGACCAGGGAGCGGGATGGCTGGGCCAGTCAGTGAAGAGCCCGGGCCCACAGGTGCGGCACCGACTTTCCTGTGTTGCCAGTGCACGCACCTCAGAGAGCAGCGAACTGGAGCTGAAAAAGATGCCAGTAGACAGGTGTGGGGTGGTGGCCGGAGAGGAAGGTGGAGGCCAAGAGGGGGACACAGGCAGAGCAGCCATGAACAGAGAGCAGGGGAGGAGAACCGTGGGGAGGCGGGCATGACCGCGACGGCCGCGGAAGGAGACTAGCGCACTGCGGCCACGCTCAGCTCCAGCAGGAAGTGACCCGGAAGTGCGGCCAGCTCTGCACGGTTCATCCGGGCACACTGCTCAGGGCGAAAACAAACGTCTCCTCGGAGCACGTACTGTGGGAGTCTGCGCTGATGAGGTTCCCAGGGAGCCACGGCCGTGGAGACAGGAAGGACAGTGCCTGCCAGCGCCCGGGAGGGGCGGACAGTTTCCGTTTTACGAGGTGAGTTCCGTGGAGGGCAGGGCAGGGCTGTGGGCAGTGTGGATGTGCGTAGGCCCCCTGGACGGCGTGCTGAAAACTGGTAAAAATGGTAAATTCGTTGTGCTGTATGTGTTGACGTGAGGAAAAAAGAGAAACTTTAAAACTGAACGCAAGTCAACAGAGGTTCCCCGGAGTGCTTGCTGCTAGATTGCTGTGGTGGCCGTCCACCCTCTCCGTGCTTGGCGGGTATCGTAGTTATTTTTCTTGTTGCCGAAACCAAACATCTGACGCGTGAAGTTACAGAAGGATAGGTTTCTTTGGCTCATAGTCTGTGGAAACGTCAGTCCATAGTCGGTGGCTGCAAGGCAGGGCGGCATGGCAGAGGGGAAACAGTTCATGGTGGGCAGCAAAGCAACAGGGGAACAGACATGCCTCTCCATCTCTTATGTTGTATCCAGGCTACCGGGATTAGGACGGCGAAGCAGTCAGTTATTTAGTGATCACATGTCCTTAATCCTAGCATCACACCATGAGTCATTCGCACTGTAGATCCAGCCACCTCTGGAAAAGCCCCGCCTATGACTGCATGAGGTTTCAGGGGACACGTAGAGATACGCTATGACAGCAGGTCCGGGCATGTCCTCTCCCAGCGTTATGGCTAATGAGACTCTTGAACTGGAACAGGCCCCTGACCTGTGAACTGGCAGGCCACTGCCTGTGGTGACTGTCACAGGTTCATAAGCACCCGGGGCCCTCCAGGCCAGCTGACTGCCTTCTGCTATGCCAGTGGGAGTGAAGAGCAGACAGTGCAGCAGCACTGTAAACTGAAAGGAAAACTCAAAAAAAAAAAAATGAAAGTGACAAGATGAGATTGTTGATCGATGTGGCTGCAGTTCCTTCTCCAGATTGTGCTGGACTTGAAGTCTTGTTTCCATGTGACCCTTGGTCTTCCTGGGATGGACATTAAGTTATACACAGGTCACTTATGGTAAGACAGTGAGAACTGTGGCCTGTATTTTACAACTTACTCTGAACTTTCTCCCATCCGCTCTGCTGAAATGCATAATTTTCAGGAAATCTGTGTTGTAAGACAGGAGTAGGCAAACTTTCATCATGGAGCCAAGTCCCTCCCATGGCCCTTTTTTGATAAATAAAGTTTTATTGGAACCTAGCCAAGCACGTTCATTTACGTATTTTCTATGGCTGTTTCTGTGTGGCACAGCAGAGTTCAGTAGTTGTGACAGAGACCATGTGACCTACAAAGGTGAAAATATTTACTGTCTGACCACTTAAAAAAGCAATGCCAATATCCTGTCGTAAGAGATGCGGAAGTGCTTAACTGGGGCATATAATTATGTATTTTTTCTCCAACACATTAAAAGAAGGAAAACTGACTATAAAGCATCTGGTGACAGTCATAAAATAATCCCCTGGAGCAATGTCTCAGTTAATGCTGGTATTTTAAAGAGTTCCTGTCAGGAGATTAATGGACCCTAAGAGAAAATCTAAAACTAAGACAAAATATTCCATCAGATTCCCCCTGACCCAATAGTTAAAACACAGGCCAGTGTGTGAGGTAATCAGATCGAAGGACGTTAGGCTACTTAGATGTTTGTGTTTTGGAGGAGGGATTTTTTTGTTTGGAAATTCTTCCTAAATTCAGACATAGAGGTCTAATCAGTTCTCTTAAGTTTTGCATTGTTCCATTCTACTTCTACTCAAAATGACATTGTAAATCTTGAGTGTCATAGAAACAAGATCAAAGGGGTTCCAACGAAGTCCCTCTGACACACAGCACCCATGGGAGCTGGAGAGCCCTGTGTGGCAGTCTGGCTTATGTGGCTGGATGCGCTGTTCTGCAGCCTGCCTGCCTGGACCTGTGAGATGCCACCAGCAGACCCTTCTCCCCATCACCTCTCACAGTTCTGATGACCACACTGTCTGCAGACACTGTGATGCGCCCCCTAAAGGACAGGACAAGAGCCCAGGAACTAGTCCAGGAAGGAGCTGTACAACAGCTCTTTTTAGAATGGTTTGCTGTGTGTGAGTCTGGGAACTGATGTTGCCTGGGGGGCCAGAAGCATTCCTGTGCCTTCCTGGCATCTCACAAGAGGCTCTTCCCATCCTTGAGTTCCAGAGGCTGCATCTGCCCGGGAAGACACTGTCTCTTCCTGTCACCGCCTCATTGAAACACTGTGGAGAAGGGAACCTGGGGATAGGGGAACAGAGGAATGTACCAATGGCCCTCAATGAAGGTAGATATTATATATCCCAAGTGCATACTAATAAAATGATATAAGAATAGTATTTTACAAACCCACAGAAAGAGCTACCATTTCTCCAGTTAAAAAGGTTCAAGAACAGCTTCGATGATAAAAAAAAAAAACTCCAACAAATGCATACCTAGGTTTAAAAAAATGAATATTTAAAAATTACAGATACTTTTAAGAGGAAGAGGTTAATCAAATGAAATTAAAAAGTTAATAAACTTGGGGGTAAAATATTTGACAAGCAAGACGACTCCCGAAAGGCTGGGATGCCTCAACACTTCTGAGAGAACTGATAATTAGACGACTTTCAGAAACTTTATTTCTCGCTGAGTACCATTTTATGTAATTTTCTGACATCGAAACAACAGCTCTTCTCCTTGTTAAAAAAAAAAGAAAAGAAAAGAAAGAAAAGAAAATCAGTCCCCCTCACAGTCAACAGAATCATGGTTTTGACTAATCTCTATAATCAGAAGCTAATTTGCCTTAAGAATAATAATAGTAACAATATGCTGTTATGAAAGACTATGCTTTTATCGCTTTATTTGCCTGTGATTATGTAAATTCCAGATACACGACAGTAAGGGAGCTGTAGAAAGCGGCTTTGCGTGTGCTGTGGGAGCCATGGGGATCGTGGAGAGGGCCTTCTGCTACAAGGGGAGCCAAATCTCACCCTCAGTGCAGAGTTTATTTTCTGCAGATTGGCTAAAGCATCTGAGAGCTTAAATATAGAGTGTTGGACGGATGACCCAGCTCAGCTTCCCTGCCGCTCTCCTCACACCTGCTCCTTCGTATGCTGGCAGGAGAGCCCTGGACCTGCCCTGCGACCTCCCAGTCTTCGGCATATTCGTGCCACTGGGCGCCAGCTCAGGGACCAGCCTTTGCTCACTGTGCTGGGAGACCAATGCCAGCAGACTCTGTGTGTCCCCAGGAGCGTGTCCCTGGGCACTCCTTGCTCCTTCTGCCTTCTGTGTGCACAGCTCCAGGGTCTGGGCACTGCCAGGCCAGGGACACATGTGGATTTGCAGACCTGTGCCTCAGCCTGTGTGAGTCAAAGCCAAGACAGGAAGGTCTGCTGCTGTCAGGCTGGGCTCCATGCACGCCACACGGAGAAAGACCTGCTGAAGCTGTGTGCCAGGCACTGATTTCCCGGTAGACTTGCCCAACTTTGGACTCCGAGCCCTAGATGTTCTCTAGATGCCATCCAGCTCATCCACTGTTACTCAGAACATGGCATTTGGTTGCTGTCAGGACTGCTCAGCATCTCTGTGCCTCAGTATCCCTAAAGTGACCAGGACTTTTTATCATGCTCCGTGAAAGTGCTGGGCACAGAGGCCTCAGGAGGTGTTAGCCAAGGCCAGTTACTCTGGGACGCTTGCGGGAACGCATCTCATTCATCTCACTGTCACTGTAGGTCAGTGACAGCACCAGACGCATCCGCCACTGATTTACAGTGGGATTTTGCCCACAGTGGCTGGAGGCTTGAGTGGTAACAGATGTGCATTTCTCAGAACTTCGCATGCAGTCATTAGAAAGTCAGTGAAGTCAATCTATTTTAGCGCAAGGTTACAAAAGAAGCAACTGAGGCATGAAGATGTTAGGCGACTACTCAGTATCATAGCTATGCTGGAGCAGGGCCAAACCAGGGAGGTCACCAGTCTGGGAGCTGTGCCCCTCATGCCAGGTCAGACCTGCAGCGGAGAAACAGAGACCACTGGACTCTCTGGGTCCCCTCCTTCTCCCTCTTGCCACCTTTCCCTTCAGTGGCAGACACTGGGTCAACCCAGAGTAGTTACTGAAGGGAAGTGTCTGCAGATTGGAACCACTCTCAAACACCCCACTGCAGCCTCCCATTCTTCCGTCTGATCTGTTCTCTCTCAAGCTTGAAAATCTTTTTAAATTTGTTTTTCTTTCTGTCTCTTTGGAATCACATGTACCCTGCCCACAGGGTTCTCTGAGGCTGCTTTACAAACAAACAAACAAACAAACAACGTACAAAACAAGAACCTGGTTTGATCCTGTCTACTCCCAAAGATTTCTATGGATCTCAGTGGAGCTGAAGGGTCAGTTGCTTTCTAGGACAGCAGGAAAAAGGCTAAGAAGTGATCCGCCCCCCAGATCCACCCTGGGCTCAGGTGGGGGGGTATGGTGAGGCTGGTTTAGATGCAGAGCTTGGCTGGCTAACTCCCAGCTAACTGCTAGAAAGTGCTTCATGGAGAACACTTTATATTTGGTGAAGAATGACATTCATCAAAGAATGAGTTCTAAAGACAGTTTTCTCTGCAATGGCTGGAAACCAAATTTTCCCAGACCAAATTACAGAAAAGGTAAATCAGAGAAGTCCCATTTTTGTTGAACACTTGCCTTTGGAGTATAATTTTGAAGTTTTAAGAGTATTTGAGACAGTTCTAATTACAGAGAACAGCACAGGCTCAGAGGAAAAAATACTTATAAAAACAAAACAAAAACAAACTGGCCCAGGAATCTAAGCCATCACATGACCTCCCCAAAGCCAAAAGTTACTCCAGGCCAGTAGGTATCTTAGTGGACTTTATTTTGTGTGAAGGGTTCGGAGTTAATTGATTTTGAGATGGTTCGTTTCAGCTCTGCCCGGTTGTCCGAGCAATTCCTCTAAAAGGGGCCACAACATCCCAAGTGGTCAGAGAGCGTTGCCTAGTGACTCCTGCTGATGCATGATGGGATATTCAGTCGGAGAGGTCGGCAGAGCCCAGAGGAAGCTCTGGGCCCTGAAGTTCTCCCATGCACACGCTGAGAGGCATTTGGGGACATGGCAGAGAAGGGAGAGCGCTGACGATTACTCATCCCGTCGCACTGGCTGCTCTGCAATTATGAGGAATGTTCCCGAGGCTGGTGTTGTTGGGGGAGAAGGCTGGATTGCAAAGCAACAAGATAATTAGGCACGATCGAATTAACTGCGGAGTAAGTGTTAGCCTGGGTTGTAGTCGTTCTCATTTTACTATACTCAACCCTGTAATGCTTTTCTTTCTTTCCTTTTCTCATTAAATCATTTTTAAGCAGCACCAAAACATCAAGAAGACAGTAAAAAAAGTGAAAATATGTGAGAAGAATGTATATGCCATTAGCACCATCTGGAACATATTTAATTGGATTAGTTCCATTCAGATACCGCTCAGTGGAATTGTTACCTTGCATACGACTCACACCCAGCAATATGGTGTGTGTGTGTGTGTGTGTGTGTGTGTGTGTGTGTATGTGTATGTACCCTGCCCACCTTCCCTTTGGTGGATGTGGACAACATGGATAGAAATGCTTTTCTAAAGAGATGAAGTGTACAAAGGTACGATGCTGTAGCTTTTCCATCAGACACTGGAGATCTCATGGGGGACACAGGGAGCATTGAACCCCGTGCAGAGGCAGTGCTGAGAGTGGGGGGGGATGAAACCCCCGCCTCATCGTGCTGGCCAGGCTGCAGCCCCACCTAAGGAGGAAGGGGCTGTGTTCTGAGGGACACTGGCCAAGAGGTTCTGCTCACTGACCTCTGAGTCTGGAAGCTGCAACCATGGAGGGAAAGGGAAACCAAGGGCTGCAGCACTTGGCTAGCATTGCTTTAGCCCTGCTTGTGAAGGGCTTCCAAGGTGTTTATCCCAGTGCGATTCCATTTGCCATCTGCTTTCCTCTGGTCTCACATCTGCCCTGTGAACATGTCAAGATCTTGCAGAGCTTGTGGACCAAAATTGGCAAACACAGAGTTAAACAGAACCAGGCCTTCCCATGCCTTCTGAAAGCCTAAGGATGTGGAAGGAGTGCACTGGAGCTTTCGCCAGGGGAGGCTCATGAGACAAGCCATGAGGAGGGCAGAGATCACCTATGTGCATGTGTACCCCACGCCATGTGATCTGGGGTACATTCTACCCCTACAGCAGGTACGAGTGTTCCTTTGGCTTTATGATGTGATCAGAACATAAAGTGAACATTTAAGTTTCAAGTTGTTTTTCAGCAAAAGACCACAATGCTGTTCAGCTTCCTCAAAATATCCTTTGTCATTCTGAACACACTCACTGCATTGTTCTCACCACTTTCTGAAGAGTCTGGAACCCTCTTTCATGAGTGGCTATAGTTGTGCTGTAGTGACTGGGTAAGTTTTCCTTCATGGTTTTCAGAACTTTGGGGAAGAGCCAGAAGTCACACAACACTGGATCTGATGCATAGGGTGATAAAGACACTCTGCAGTGCTCTTTTGAGCCTGCCTTTCTGTCATATGGTGTCTGGCTGTGAGGTACTTTAGATTCAGCTGCTAAAGACCTTCAGGAAAGAGCACTTCCAGAACTGCTTCAGAGAGTGACAACAGTGGGATAGGGGTGTGTGAAGTGAGGGGGTGTAATACTTTGAAAGAGGTAAATGCCAATGTCTTTAATTGTAATACATTTTTACTTAAACATTCACTGTAGTTTTTGATAACATCTCATTTTTCTTGATTATTTTAACTTTTCAGTACTTACCCTTTGTGCACTGGTTGATAGGATGATGACTCCCCTTTGCTTGCCAGATTTAGCAAAAAGCAGTAACAAAGAAATATCCAGTTAAATTTGAAGATCAAATGAGCAATGAATTACTATTATTGTTTTTAGTAGAAGGAGGCTCACACACCATTTAGGACATGCACTAAATTTTTTG
The DNA here is from genome assembly GCA_004026965.1 of Petromus typicus. Lineage (NCBI taxonomy): Eukaryota > Metazoa > Chordata > Mammalia > Rodentia > Petromuridae > Petromus > Petromus typicus. Next base: position 28,783 of record PVIR01008821.1, on the reverse strand, counting down.
TGCTGTATATCTGGCATTGAGTGCCCTGCATATTATCTGGCAATTCTTCTGTAGAGGGCTCTGCAGACATTGTTTAAAGCCAGGCAGAGATGAAGAGATTTACCAGTTGATGTCTCAGAGTTTCAATTTGAAATGTGCGATATGGACACACTCTGCTAACAGCAATCCTGCAGCTCCAGTTTGCATGGCACGGGGTCCTTAGCAGACTGAGTTCTGTCCCTGGCTCTAAGACACCAAAGATCCAGTATGGTGGACCTTGGCGCCAGCAGATGTGACAACAACTCTCTCCCAGCACGTGGAAGGCCCCCTTTCCCTGTCCACTGTCAGAAGTGGGTGTTAGACTCGCTGTGCCCAGAAGAGGAGTAAGAATAGTGTCAGTGTCCTTGGGTGGCACAGTGGGACCTCTTCACTTTGACCCATGGTGCTTTCCGTAGTGACTGTCAGTCCTTTGCAGATAGGACAACATGGACTCTGAGCAGCATTCTTGGCCCATATATCATGGCCATGGAGAGAGTAAGGGAAGAGAGGTATATCACTAAGATTGGGGATAGAGCTCTTGCAGCATCATCAGGTGTATCCTGACTAATACACTATGTGGTTTTCTTGGGCTTCCCTCTTGCTTTCCATGATACTTGACATCCATGTTTGAAAAAATAAGGATAGTATAACCAGTCTTTTTAAATGCAAATTTTAATTTTGAATATTTTGACTCACAAGAAGTTGCAGAGATAGTGCAGAGTTCAGATGTGGGCTGGGATCTAAGGAATGTGTTCTTGACTCCACTTGAGGAAGGTGCTGATTTGGGTCCTCAGAGGCCTGACTTGTGGTCACTGTGGTTATCATGAAGGCAAATGGTGGAAAGTGGGTTCTTGTTAAGTTCAGAGGAGCCCATGGAAGATGGGTACCTCCATGGGGACTGCCAGCCAGCCTATCATGACAGGGCAACCCTGTTGAAGGAGTGTTTGCTTTTTATTAGCTGCAAGTTGACATTTAAGCTCCCCTTTCCTTAGAAGCCTGGTCCAAGGGATTATGTAATTTTTCTGTCTTAGACACATTAGAAAATCACACTGAAGCAATATGCAGTGTTTACTGAAGCCCCATGTGAGCAAGGGAAGCCGACAAAGGCTGATCTATGTCCAGTGTGTCCTTCATGGGCCAGCGCTTTGGGGTTCAACCACATCCTTGGGGGAAATTTCACCCTGCTTCTGGGACTGCCTGGTGCCAATTTGGCCGCTGCCACATTCTGACCAAATGGGATTTGGTGATTCTCCTTCTCTTTGTGGAGGAGCTGTTCAGATAGGGCTGGCCAGGCTGGTGTGACACAGTGCCAGGCTGGGGGTGTCATGGAGTGACAAGACAATCTGGATTTTCACAGGTGGCCGCATCCTAGGCTCACTCAGTATCTGCCCACCTCCAAGGGCTCAGACTCGGAAATGACAGGCCAGGGCTATTCTCTCCAAGCCCCCTTCCTCTGCTGCTAGTGAAGCATTGAGGAACATCCCCACCCGGGGCCTTAGCTCTGCAGAGAACCACGCAGCAGGTAATTGACAGTAACTGATAACTGATCTCATGCTAATGGCAGCTATCTCTGAACTCTGAGAGGAGGCTGGCTTTCTATAAGTCTTTTTGTGGGAACTGTCTTATAGTTTAAATCACTGCAGTATTTGAGACTTATGTTATGTAAAGACCAGGCCAGGTCTCTGGAGAGGTGAAGATGGAACAACACAGGAGGTGAAAATCATTTTTGTTGGAGCTCTGTGCTGAAAGCAATAGCATAGGCCCCATCTTGTTACCTTGTAACCCTGTTTCACATAATGATTGCATTTGGTTGGGGGTGTTGATTCAGCATGTATCACATCTCGATCATTTTTACACCGGCTTCCCCCTTGTCCTCCCCTTCTCCCTTCCCCAGACTCTAGCTCCCTGTTTCTCAATATGTCTCTTATTTTGCTCTTTAAATTATTTCTTGTGTGGTGCTAGGATTCTGTGCTGTTTCCTGGACCAGTTTCCTTGCATTATATAATTCTCTTCTGCATATACGTATTTAATACCTCGCCTGGCTGTGGAGCTTGGCCGCCGATGGATGGTATCTGCTTTGTGTCTGGAGTCATGTCAGGTTGCAGAGAGGCTGCATAGGTAACTGACAGATCTGAGCACGTCTCTTAGATGCCTTCTTGCTTTTAACAGGAGCTGATTAATATCTCAAACTTTGGGCAACAGATGCTGAGGCTGTGTGTGGGTGTGTTGTTCCTGTGAGTCTGGCTTGCACACTTGATGTGCGTACACATGCACCACCCTGCTTGCCACCGACATGTGAGGCCACTGGCCTCCCAGATGACCTCTTCTTCTCTGCTCCCCTCTGAGCACCTAGCACATATTGGTGCAGCAGGTGTGGACCCCGTGGCTCCTGTCCTCCAGGGGAGGGGTCTGGTCTAGTGTGGAGTCAGCACCTCTGTGGAGATGTGCAGATGTGAGGGACCCATGGGTTACAGCTTGGAGGGCAGGGTGAGCTTGAGTCTCCAGAAGGCAGAAAAGTTGTGGTGTTTCAGGAAAACCCGGGCAGCATGAGAGGAATCAGAGGAGTGGTGCTGGGTCTGAAGTGGCGGCAGAAGGGCCCAGACAGAGGCATGAGCCCAGGCCATAGGGCCCATCCGTGCCAGCTGAGAGCATTGTCGGTGCTGCACCTGACAGGCTGGGGAAACTTTCTGCTCCTTTTCTTCTTATTTTGTTTATAAACAGGAATGTCATGTTTTGAGTTCTGTCTAGAAAGATGCCCTAGGAGTGCAGGGCCCGTGCACTGGGTGCAGATGGAGATGCTGGGGTGGTAGTCCCTGGAAAGAGGTCCCATGAGCTTCCCAGGGGACTGCTCTGCCCTCCTTGAGCAGCTCTTTGGAGGCTGCTCAGACTCCCCTGGGCTGTCCTACTAGAGGGGCAGCTTCTCTCTCCAGATGCCCAGGGCCAATTGGGCTCACATATGCCAAGTTAAGTGGGAAACAAATACAGCTTTGCCTTGCTGTCATCACTGTCACTCTGGGTCTTCCTGGGGCAGATGACCTGGGGTCCTCACTAGGCCCCTGCTGGCTATGCTGTCCCATGTGCTGTCTGCTTTTTCCATTCTCTGAACACCAGTCCACTCCCACGAAGGCAGTCTCCTCAGACTCCCATGCTCTCCTTGTCCATCGCTGATGAAGGGAATACCTGGAAGATGATTCTGCCTGTGCGACCCGGTCCCTTGCTGGACTGATCTGTGCCTGTTTCCCCACTGTGTGGTGTAAAGAGCAGCTGCCCTGATGTTGCAGGGCCTGGACTGAATGATTCCCATGTTTTAACAACGCAATCCCCATAGCAACTCTGTGGGTTAGATGTTATTACTTATCTCTATTTGATTGAGGAAATGGAAACAAAAGAAGGAGTTAAATAGAAAGAAAATACACTGAAATATATAAAGAAAACAGAGGGTGATAAGTACAGGGAAGAAGTGTGAGATTTTTGGGAAATAGTGAAATGTCTAAGTCCTACTCTTACGAGGTGAGGTACTTGTATAATTGAAGTCTGAGACAAAGAGAAAGAAAAAAAAGAACAGGGATGGAAGTGAAATCTGTAGTTATGACTGCCAAGACTTATCCAGACAATCAAAGACATTAAGCTGTAGATTCAAGAATGATGGTGAACACCACAAAATATGTACATGAAGAAGACTTTACTGGGCCACATCCAATAAAGCTGCTGAAGAACAATCCCAAAGGGAATAACTGAAAAGGAGCTGGAAATAGATGGTACAGGCGCTCTACAGGCATTTTAGGAAGATTGAAAGCTACTTCCCAAAGGACTGAGGCAAGCCAGAAAACACTGGAGAGTTCAGATGCCAAGTTTTATAGCGGAAAAATCATCCTTCCAAAGGCACTATGTAGTAAAACCTTTTCCACCATGATAACACCGAGAGAGTCATGCTGGCAACTGCACATGGAAGGGCATTCTTCAGGAAAAGGAAATTGATGTTGAGTGGGGGGACAGCGATGGGGAAAGAAGGCAAAAGCAACACAGAGGTAGAGATGGGGTTAAATCAAAGTGAATATTGATTGGCTAAAATAATTATGAAGTCTTGTGGAATGTAAAATAGCAAATGAAGATACACGAAAACAATCAATCAAAAAGGGTGGGGGTGGTAGGGTGGGTAGGGCTGTGGGAATAAATGAAAATTAAGTTGTGTCATATACTGGTAAAAATTCTCATTGTTGAATGCAATCATGATGTGTATATGTAATGTACCAATAAAGATTTCAATTTAAAAAAAAGCAGCAGAGAAGTAGATTAAATCAAAGTCAACCAAGATTCTTGTCTTACCCAGGAAGCAAAGTACTATTGTTTGGGGAGACTTAAACTTAAAAAATAACTATTTAAAAAGTAGTAAGAATTAATGGGCTAATGAAAGAGGAAATGGAATAAATAAGAGTATAAAATTAATCCAAAAGAAGGGAAGATACAAGAGAAAAAAGATTTAAAACAAACAGGACTGGAGATGCAGCTCAGTGATAGGATTCTTGTAGTCAAGAAGTTTTCATGGAAATGTGTTTTACAAGTCTCTCTAGAGAGTTATACTGGAAAGTGATACTCAGACCTGGGTAGTCTTCACATATTCTTGACCTTCACAAAGCGATCCTCTACAAAACATTCATAGAATATGTAGCTCCTCAGCATTATCTTTGGGATTAGTGTGCAGGTTGGGAACTGAAATGCAGTGTGTACCTGAGAGCACCAGACCCAGCCCTGAACACTTCATGGACAGGTTTCTGGTTAATATTCCCTATGTCCCTGTCCTTCCCAAAGGCTAATCCACATGCAGTATCTTTAAATGTGCCAACAAAACTCTGTTAATGAAAGCAGATGGTGGACAGGATTTAGCCCTTGTCTGTGCTTCCATTGTGACTTACAGGCTGATAAAGGACAGGACTCAAAGGATACTATCAGCCTTTCCCTCTGCTTTCAAGTTTTAGTGTTTAGTAAGACAGAGACCATGTTTTTCCTCTCTTCCTTCTTCCTTTTTCTTTTGACATCAGACTTTTACTACTGATCATAAGGGAATAACATGTCAGAACTTACTGTAGCATCATTAACAAAACAAAAATTAAGTAAAATATATGAATCAACTTTTTTAAACATATAGAGATCAGTAAGTACAAGACAATAATCCTAGAGAGGACAAGAGAATAAAATACACAGAAAGCATGTAGCAAGTCAGTAACATAATTGACATGTGATTAATAGAAGTGATAATGTCCACCGTAATAAAAAGGCACAAACTGAATTTTTTAAAACCACCTATTTTGTGTATAAAATGCTCTGTAAGGTATAAAGACATAAGATATTAGAAATTTAAAAGACAGGAAAATTATGCTGTGCAGATCCTAATCATAAGAAAGCCAGTCTATGTTAGTATCATCCATTTCAGATTTCAGGACAAGATTACCAGCATAGAAGATATTTCATAATGTTGTATATTAATTAAGAAGTCATAACAATCCTAAATATCTGTATATTTAATTACAGTGTCAAAATAAATGGAGCAATACCTGAAAGTATGAACAAGAAATAGAATTGCAGCTATGTTGGAGATCTCAATAATTTTATTGCAGTTGCTGATAAAAAGGGCGTATAGAAAAATATTGGGGGTGAATAAGACTTGAGCAACATAATAAACCAACTTAGCCTAGTTTATGGAACACTTTTCCCAAAACTATGGAATATTTTATTTTATGATACGCACAGCATATTCATAAATCATACCTCATTAAATAAAAAAGGAAACCAAACATGTAATAGGGTTTTTTAACTGAAATGAAACTAAATTAGAAATCAATAACTGAAAAAAGTTACCAAACAACAAAATTTTAAACTCATTCTACACTTCCAAACAACCTGTGGGACAGAAAGGAAATCACAGGGAAATTATAAAATTTGAATTGAGTGGAAATCTAAACACACCATCGTACAATGGGTGAAATTCCGCTAATGATTGATTGAAAGAAATTTACTATGAAAATTAGCATATTAGAAAAAAAAGATTAAAAGTTGGTTACCATTTTAAGCAAGAAGGGAAAAAATTTGAAGCCAAAGTAAATAATAATGAGAAAATATAAAAGATAAAACAGAAACAAATGAAAAAGAGTTAGTAAAAACAATAGGGAAAATTAAATGTAACTCAAAGCTGATGCTTTGGAAAGATCAATAAAATCGATAAACTTCTAATTAAAACAATAAAGGAAAAAGCAGAAGTTAATATCAGAATTGAAAGAGGAGAAATCACTACAAATCCAACAGACCCTAAAAAGTGTAACAAAGCAATGGAGTGAACAATTTTCCTAAATTCCATGACCTGGACAAAAACATGATAAATATTTAAGTTGGAGAACATTTATAGTAAAAGACACATTGCTTTTAATCCTGATCCTTCATTTTACTTTGTGAGGCAGTTCTGGAAGTCCTCTTTTGCAGGTGGCTTTAGTTGCACTCTTGTGGCTGTCTCAGTGTCTCTGAATCTACTTAGAATATTTACCTTTCACTGTATTCTCATTTTGGGGAAATCCAGAAGTCACATGGTGCCAGATCCAGTGAATGAGGTAGGTGAGGACACACCAGGGTGTTTTCATGAGACTGTCTTTGCGTTGCACAGCACACAGTCACTGTATTTGTGATCATGCCTTGAAAAAATAATAGAGGACTTCCAGAATTGCTTCAGAGAGTGGCAAGAGGAAGGAAGAATATTTTGAGGGATATTAATAGCAGTATATTTTTAAACTGTAATAATTTAAAATAATTTAATCACATACTGTAGTTTTTGATCATGCCTTGTAGTTTTGGAAAGAAACAAATGGTAAAAACTAACTTAAGATATAAAGCAGCTGGAGAGCTCAGTATCTATTACTAAAATTGAATTTATAATGATTTTTTTTTTAGAAAAATTACATTTCAGATGGTCTCCTGGGTGAATGACAGCAAATATTTAGGTAATTATATCAATCTTACATAAATTCTTTCAAGAATAGAGTAGAAGATTAATCACAGAACAAAAGAGATAAAACTACATGATCATCTCAGTAGTTTCAGAAAAAGTATTTGACAAAATGCCATCTTTTATTTTATTTTTTTCTTTTTGAGACAGGATCTCACATTGTGGTTCAGGCTGGCCATGAGCTCAGCCTCAGACTCACATCCCAGCAATCCTTCTGCCTCTGCCTCCCAAGTGCTGGGATTACGGACGTGAGCCACCAAGCCTGGCACTGTGGAATGTGGTACCGATTGCTGCTGGGTGTGAGTCTGCACGCCCAGTATTGTATGTGGTTTCTGGAGGATTGAACTCGGGTCCTTGTGCTTGCAAGACAGGTGCCAGAACTACTGAGCTAAATCCCCGACCCACCATCTTATTCTTGATTTTTTAAACTAGAAAGAGAAAGGAACTGCATCAGTTGACAACATCTTTTAAAAATCTACATTTAACCTTATACTTAATGGCAAAAGATTGAGTGCTTTCTTAAAATGAGGACTAAGACAAAGATGTCCACTTAAATTACTTTAATTCAGCATTGTATTAGTTGTCAGAGCCAATTTAATAATGACAATTGAAAGACATAAAAGGCATACAAAATTTAAAAATCAAAACCATATGACTGGTGACTGAAAAATCTTAACATTATATAATGTTACTAGAACAAATATGTGAATTTAACAAGATTTTAGTATGCCTATAATATTTCTGTGTATGAGTAACTAATTTATAGAGGCATAAGAAAACCCTGAATTAGAGATAAATCTAACATAAAATGCAAGTATATAAATGTTAAAAATAATATACTTCTGGGTGAAACAAGGAGGCTTAAATACAGATATACGGCATCTATCGTGGTTGTGGACTGGAGCATCCCATTGTTTTAAAGTGTACATTATTGTCAAGTTAATTATAAATGCAGTGCAGTCATAGCAAACCCCCGTGTGTTTGCTTTTTGCTGTAAGTTGGTAAACTGATTCTGAAACTTGCAGAGAGATGCAGAGATCTAGTCAAAGCAGTTTGAGTAAGAATAGCCATCTGGAAAACTTAAGCTGCCGATTTGGAGACTTGTAAAGTTACAGAAATCAAGATGATATAGTATTGGCAAAGGGTATAGGATGTACAGCTGAATTGAACAGAACAGAGTGTCCAGAAATAGCCTAGACACATTGAGTCAATTGAGTTTTGACAAAAATGATATGGTGAAATAGTGATGGTTCAAATCTCATCCCAAAACCTGGATATCCTTAGAGAAAAATGTGGAACCTGGCTCTTGTTTCATGCTGTATTTAAAAAGTTAACCCTGTGTAGGGCATTACTTTATACCTGAATAGGGAAGACTAAAACTTGGGAAGAACATACTGGAGAAATCTCGTGACCTTGGAAAAGGCTGAAATATCTTTAATGTACAAATACACAAATCATAACTAAAAATATAATTGGTAATGCAGCAAAGTCATAAACTTTCTCTTCAGAATACACTCTTAAAATGAAAAAAAAAAAAAAGAAAAAGACTGGGAAAAAATATTCATTATAAACATTTTACAAGATCTTGTATCCAGAATATATAAAGAACTTTTGAAACTCAGTACCATGGAGACATAGATACCATTTATACTGGCACAACTTTCCTGGAGACTTAGGATGGCTTATTTTGTTGAACATAAATTATCCTTTAATCCTTAAGTAGAAAAAATATTCCTTTCAGTACTTCTGCTTTCACACAAGATGGAGTACCAGGAACTTTCTTACTGTCTTGCTTGAAACAACCAGAAAAGTAAAAAATGAAAATTGGAGAAAAATATGAAACAAGAGTTTTCAAGGTGCTGGATATAAGGTTGCAAAGAACAGAGGTCCTAAGAAGTAGAAAATAATTGCATGAGTCCTAGTGTTGCCCCAGGTTTTTTACGCACTTGACAAGGTTTCCAGGCTTCAGCATAAGGAAGGGAACCTAGAAGGAGTTTGACTGGTAGGTCAAGTTGAGGACAAGGAGCTGAGAGTCTGGAAAAACCAAGATGATTGGAGTGAGCAGTACAGAGGAGAAGACCATACAGAATGAGTCCTGGAGAAACAGAAAAATTCCCCTCAAGACTGTGGCAGAACACTGATCAGCGCAGGCATGTGCGGAAATTACTTGAAGTTTGGGAGAAAAAAAAATCCAAAAGACACTTGTATAGAGCCAGGAATAATGCTAGTGTCTATCAGCCAAACTGGAAAAACTCACAACTCATGGGGCTTTGCTAATATTCACAGAAAGATCTTCTTTCTGTGGTAGAAATAATATTAGATTGAGTACTGTTCCAGATCCACCTAATAAATCATAAAAGCAAGACCTGAAAAGGCCAACTGTTTCCAAGTAACTTAATGTCAAGCTCAAGTTATGCCAGGAAAGCTTAAGAATATTTATAGAAAGTTTAAAAAAAAGAAAGAAAAGCATCCAACAAAGTAAAATGCACAACATCTGGCATCTAATTACAGATTACCAGACATGTAAAGAAGCAGAAGATAGGACCCATCACGAGGAAAATCTGTCATCTATCTCTATCAGAAATGACCCATAATTTGCATTGATGTTAGGTTTAGCAGATAACAATTTGGGTAATTTATAATAACTGCATTCTATATGTCAAAAAATTAAGGTATGGAGGAAGTATAAATGACCCTAATTAAACTCCTAGAGATGAAAACTACAATGTATAAGATGAAAAATACATTGATTAAATTAACAAGATATAAGATGTTGCAGAAAAAATATGAAAGAACTTGAAAACACAGCACAGAAACCATCCAGAATAAAACACTAAGATAGGATGATGATTGTGATGATGATAGAGCATCAGTGATTTGTGTGAAAGATTCAGGTGGCATAATGTGTATAGTTAGTTAGAAGCTTTAAAAATGGGGGTGAAGGGGGCCACAGAAAAGACATTTCTAGAAATAATGACCCTATGTTTTCCATTATCTGTGAAAACTATCAACTTATAAATCCAAGCAGCTCAATGGACAGGAAATATGATGAAAATCAGATCAAGGAACATCATAATCAAGTTAATCAAAATCAGTAAGGAGAAAGTAGTGTAAGTGGTCAGAAGGAGGAAAACGTGTACTGTGTATACTGAAGTGTCAAGGTAAGGAAAGCAGCAGATTTCTCACTGGAGACTTATGTCAGTGAGGAGACGGTGATATCTTCAAGTATTGAAAGAAAACACTTTGAACTCAGTGTTCTGTTCCCAAAGAAAACATTTCTCAAGTAACTTACGAATTCCAATAGAATTCACTAGTGTGCTAGCACTATATGAAATGTTGGAAACAGTCCTTTGGGCAAAACAAAAATGACATTAGATAGGAAACATGGGTCAACCCAAAGGAGTGAACACCAGAAATGGTAATAACACAGGTAAATGTAGAAGATATTTTCTTATTACTTCAGTCTCAGAAAGGTATCTGGCTATTTGTTCAAAAACCAGTGTATTTGGGGGGTATATGAAGTACTCATATATGTGTATATATGATGGAACTATGGCCTGGATAGGAAGAAATTGAAGTACATTTCTCATACATTAAGTGGTATTACTTCAAAATGATAATCCCTTGAAGGTGATCATATAATGAGATGGGTGGTACCTACTTTCACATGACCATTCCAGTGCTTGGAGCTGTAAATTGAAGACTGTATGTTGCTCTCCACCAGATTTCCTGTATCCCAGGTTTGAGGAGAGTGAAGGGGAGCAGATTTGGCGTAGGGGGAGTGCTGTTAAGAATGAAGACCCCTTATTCCCTTCTTTTTTTTTTTTTGAGACAGGGTCTCGCTTTGTAGTTTGAGGCCTCCTACCTGTGCCTCCAGAGTGCTGGTATTACAGGTGTGAGCCACCATGCCCGGCGCTGTGGTATGTGGTACTGATGGCTGCTGGTTAACAGGGTTAACAGTGGTTAACAGGGATTGAACCTGGGCCCTTGTGCTTGCAAGACAGGCACTGGAACCACTGAGCTAAATCCCTGGACCAGCCCTTATTCTCTTCTGACATCTCCCTTGGGTGCCCTGTCCCAGGGCTGCTGGGGGCACGTTCTTCTCCAGTAGGCATCAGACTGTTATTCTTAACTCAGCACAGTGCCCTAGGACATTGCCAGATAAAATACAGGATGCCCAGTTAAATTTGAATCTCAGAGAAACAATGAATAATTTTCTAGTACAAGTATGTCCCAGATGGGACCTTCTGAGACATTGTTATGTGCTAAGTCTGGCAACCTTTGCCCTGGAAAGTGGCCAGCCCCTTTTCCCTCCCACCAGAGTGCTCAGGAACATGTCCTCTTGGGGGTTTTAACTTCACAGTTTCCTGTGCCCTTTACCCCAGAGCTCAGCCATTGCAGGAGCTTGGTGAGAATTCGCAGCATTAATTTCTTTCTTCAGAAATGTTTCCAGGGGATGGGGTGGGGTCGGGAGTCACTCATCCTTGTACCAAACAAGACTCCCCTCCTTTCCCCTTGGCTGCCCTTTTCCATGATCCTGATGTGAGGGGTTGTGGCTGGGGGATTTATCCTTAAGAATCTGTTACCCTCGTTTGGGTGTTGGAGAAGTGTGCGCCTGTTCCTCTGCCTTCCCCCGTCTTCCTCTGAGCACCACTTCTCATTGCTTATGCATTCACCAAACACCTCCTGGACACCTACGGTGCACAGAGTGCTGCCACTGAGGGAGAGTAGATGATCCTGCAATTATCACCCATGGGGACAAGGCTATCCCTGAGGCTGATAGAGGATATTAAAGTGACAGTTTATCTTGGCTGCCTGGGTGTGTGTCTTGTCTGCCCAACAGGTCTGGGGTTCCAAGGGCTGGGCTGCTGGGCACCTCTGGCCCCAGTGGAAGAGTGTTAATGTTTTCTGAACAGATGAGAGAATGAGGCACAAAGTGAATAGGGTGTGAGTCCTGATCCGTCCGTTGTTAGTGCTGTGATGCTAGAGTGGATGCAAAGACAGAGGCTGCTTAGTGCTGCCCGAGTCACACTCTCGTAGGAGGAAACACCTTGTCATGCGAGATCTGGATTTGATGTTGCCTCTGTTGCCATGAACCAGTGGGAAATTGGTTGAATAACCTAGAAATAGGCTATTGGTGCAAAATGTTCAGCTGTGCAAAACATTTAGTAGCAGCAGGGGCTGGAGGCACAGGAGCCAGGCTGTGTCAGGCAGGGAAGATGGTGAGCAGGCCCTCCCGGGGCAGAGGGAGCAGCAGGCAGGGCACAGGCCAAACACAGGGTTTGTTCTGAGAGCAGCCTGTGGCCTAAGGCATGGGAAACAGGCGAAGTGCTGGTCAATAGGGAGTGACATGTGGAACAGTTGGGGCACTGGGACCCTGCAGAGGCCATGGGCAGACCCGCTGGGAGGACCCTGGCCCACATACTCTGCCGGGAGCCTAAAGAAAGCAGTGGCTTACAGCTGAATCCGGGGCCAGGATATGCTGTTCTCCCATCTGCATTTAGAGGTGGGGAAATGGAGGATAGAAGAAGCCAGCACGCTCTCTCCATGGTACCTTATCTTGACCATGCTGTCTCTGCTCATCCTCTTCAGCGCCTCTGTGGTGCTAAATGGCTGTTCTAGTTACAGACCTGCACTTTGCCCTTTTGCTTCTCCACGATGTTGTATGGTTAGCCCGCTGGAAACACAGCTTCAGAGTTGTCTACTGTGGATCTGGAAGAGGGTGCTCTTCTCTAAAACTGCTCCAGGGAGAGTGGAGAGGCTTGCCCTCCTTGGGCCAATGTGGCTCTGAGAAGTGGTTTAGGAGGCAGCTGGGCTTGTCACCTGGGAGATCGAGGGCTCCTTTGGGACCTTTAGCACTGGGTTCTGTGCTGGACACTGAGGACACAGAGCTGCTGACTCTTTGGGCCCTGTTCCCCAGGAATGCACAGTCTGTAAGAAGATGCCACGGAAACACGTGTGAACCACATGTAGCTGTACCATGATGCTGTCTGCACCGACTGCATCTTGCAGTGTGCACCACACACTCTGGGGTGGACAGGATGCTCTCCTCTCGCGGAGTCTCAGCATCCTCACAGCCCAGGCAGAACCAGCTCCTTCCTCACAGCCTCCAGAGTGCTTCCTGCCCTAGTGCTGAAGGCTAAAGGACTAAGGAGGAGCTTCCTGAAATAATGTGCAGGGGGCTGGGTGCCTCCAGATATTCAATGCCCACCCAGAGCTCTGGAAAGGAACACATCACTTAGAAACATTTAGATCTTACTTAGAAATTTCAGGTATTAGAAAATGAAGGCTCAAGACAGGGTCCTATTGGGTTATGATAGGCCTTAAATCCAAGGACCTCTGTTATACGGAGACAGAAAAGGATGAAAAGAAAACAGAGTCACGGAAAGACAGAGGCAGATGCAGGTTGCTGCCATCAACTGAGGCACTCTGGGCCAGGCAGCTGGAGGGCCAGGCAGCTGGAGGGCCAGCAGAGTCCTTCCCTGGGGCTCACAAGAGAGCCAGGCTCCACCCGGAGAGACCCCGGAGCTGTCAGAGAGCACATTTGTACTGTCAACCCACCATGCTCAGGTGGTGTGAGATGGTGCACTGGGATGCCTGCCACACAGGGACAGTCTGGAACAACCACCAATACATGCGGATTTCAAACTGTCCTTCCCTCAGCTCTGGACCATGGACACAGCAGGCGGCAGTGGAGTGGCAAAGCCTCTCCTTCCCATGCCAAGCTCATCTCCTGCTCTCTCTGCTCTGTGCCCTCTGTCCAGTCCTGCCAACCTTAGCTCCTTTGGGGACAGATAGCTATTAGGGGCTCTGAGACAGGACAGAAGGCTGATACTTGGCTCAGGCCACATGGTGGCAGAGTGCTGGGAGGTTGCTGGCCTGTCTTCCTGCAGGGATACTGAAGACAGGAGACCCTGAGGGCAGTTCGGAGATATAGCAGCAACACCTGGACTATGGCAGCAGAAAACCCGTCCCTGCTGCTGGGCAGGGACTGATGGGTCACATCACCAATCTGAATCACTTCTTTGGATGCAAAGTAAGAAGCAGAGCCTCTGTGCAAGTCCTCTGGAGAACAAAGGAAGACAAGAGGCAGGAACCTTTCATGTCCCAAAAACATTGGCAGCGAAGGCACCGGCACCCTCACCATTGCCTGAGGACTAGCTGTAAATCAGGCCAAGTATGGAGAACATAGCCACCAGGCACCAGGGCGAGGTCCAAGCAGGCTTCCCACTGCACCTTCTGCTCAGCCTCCTCTAGGACACCAGCTCTGTGGTCCCATGGCACCAGGCTGGGGAAGGGCCAGATGCAAACACCTGGGGCTCTGCAGACCTCCATCTGCATATCCATTCAGTTAGGCTTTCATAGAGCATCAGCAGCCTGGGCCACAGGGAGGGAAGTAGCCATGCGTCAACAAAGCTCTCAAACCAGGCTGTGCCTGCATCTGGGCCTTGGTGTGCAGTTTGTTGTGCTGATGTTGGAGGGATTTGGGGAGAAACTGGGCTGATAATTCTGGAGTAGTTTGATTTATGGGATTCAGGCCATCAAGCGAAGTCATCGGTTCACACAAGCAAATGACTCAGGTGGAGTCTTCCTGAGCAGATACAACACTAACAACCTAAGACAGGGGTATCCGCCGGTGCCGCTGGTACACCCGATGATGGGTAAGCAGTAAAGTGCATCGTCCTCAACCTAAGACAGGCACTGGTCGAGCCTTTTGGCGTCTGAAGAAGAAGGGGGGAGATGTGGGGTCCCCTGAGGCTAAACAACACTGGCTCCATAAAGGAAGTGCAAGGCAGCAGATAAACAGCGGGCCCCTCCGGGCCACAGTCATTAAAGGAAAACAAATAGACAAAGACTACCCCCTATGAGGCTGGTTTGGGGAGGCTGAAAACAAGGAAGTGGGGCTGTATGTAAGGGCTTCCAGCAGGGCCACCAAGGGGTCAGCTGCATTTAGGCATCTGCTGTGGCCTCTCCTGGATCCAGGGGTCCTTCAGGACCTGAGGCTGAGCTTCTCCTCCTGGTTCTGACACATCTGTGCTCTGCAGCCATGGCAGCCAGGTTCTGGTTGTGAAACAAAGCAGAGCCCGCTGAGGAATTTCTGACTCTGCTTCTCCAAGTCTGATGGGCCAAGAAACCAGCAGACATTGGACAGGACACAGGGCAGGGGTGCTGAAACTGTGCTGCCCAGGGCAGTGGGGTTCCTAGGAACTGGCTTGTCCTGTGTTTGTGGTCTGAACACACAGTGGTCTGGTGTCATGGCTCTTTGTCCTTGCTACGGATATAGCCACAAAAGGGGTGGCCACGAGATAAGTTGTATCTTTGAGCCAGGTGCCACACAAGGTCCTTTACATCTGGAGAGGTGGCTGTGCTTTAAGATTATGGACTGGGGTGAGATGCCCATCTTCTTGACCACAAAATTCACACCTTCCACAGAACTACATCTGTGAAGGTACATGAGCACGGGGGTCACAGAACAGAAAGCGTGGGGAGCAATTTCTGCGGGGAAGGCGCCTTGGTGTTTCCCCTCCAGCTGGATGGTGGATGCTTTGTGCTGGGATCTCTGTCCTTCCACATGGTGACTGACACTCAGTGAACACCCAGCAAGTGCTTGGTACATGGACAGACAATGACTGGGTATGACATCGGCCACATGACTGCCAGCAACTCTGAAGGGGAAAGTGGGACCCTGGGAGGACTGAGGTTGTGTTTCTGTTGCCATCCACAGGCACATGCCACCTCACTTCTCTGGGCCTAGTGATAAATCTCTCATGTTTGTCGCTCTTTAATCTGCATAAAAGCCTCAGGATCATGGTCCTGTCTCAGTTCCTGCCCTATAGTTGGAGAAACCGAGGCACAGGGAAGCAAATATTTTGCTGTGATCCTGGAGCTCTTTGAGATGCAAGACCTTACAGCACAGACCAGCTGGATTCCAAGCCAGGACTCCAAGTGTGAGCTTTGCATTCTGCATCACCTGCCGGGATGGAGCCACTAGAGGGTCCTCCCAGGATGGAGGCCCTGGAGTCAAAGTCAGAAGTGTTGGGTCCTGTTCCCCCGAGGGCTACTCATCTGGCATTGAACCACGGGCGGGGGTCATCACGAGGAGACGAAATGGTGGAGAAGCCTTTATTGTCAGCGCTCTCAGCCCTTACATACAGCCCCACTTCCTTGTTTTCAGCCTCCCCAAACCAGCCTCATAGGGGGTAGTCTTTGTCTATTTGTTTTCCTTTAATGACTGTGGCCCGGAGGGGCCCGCTGTTTATCTGCTGCCTTGCACTTCCTTTATGGAGCCAGTGTTGTTTAGCCTCAGGGGACCCCACATCTCCCCCCTTCTTCTTCAGACGCCAAAAGGCTCGACCAGTGCCTGTCTTAGGTTGAGGACGATGCACTTTACTGCTTACCCATCATCGGGTGTACCAGCGGCACCGGCGGATACCCCTGTCTTAGGTTGTTAGTGTTGTATCTCTTTCTTACCTGTCTTTTGACTACCTGGCCATCATACTGAGCCAAATGTGGGAGGAGGGGTCTCCAGCTTCCATCACCACGAGGGCCTGAGGTACAACATGTAGCTGTTGGTTGTTGAATTATGAAGAAAGAATAGGGTGTGAGCGGAATGTAGGGGTTATTTGTTGAGAATAGCAAAACAGAGCGTGTGGGCCAATTGGAAGGCCTCTGTGGTATTGGTCAGCGTGCCATCAAAAGAGACGACGGCCTTGTCCACGTTTCCAAGGACTGAAATGATCGGTAGTCTCTACCAGTAGCGAGGCACTTCTGCCTTAATAGGAGTGTCATTTTCTTGTAGGAGGAGGCAGACCTGTCGCTCCATAACCTGTCTAGAGTGGGAGGACCCCATAGTGAGACGGTCCTGAATTCAATACACCCCTACCTACTGTGTTGGCCGGGGGTGGCGCAGTGGCAAATCCTCACGATGCCAGATCTCAGTGGAACCTCCAGTTGTCGGGTCCTGTTCCCGAGGGCTACTCATCTGGCATTGAACCACGGGCGGGGTCATCACGAGGAGACAAAATGGTGGAGAAGCCTTTATTGTCAGCGCTCTCAGCCCTTACATACAGCCCCACTTCCTTGTTTTCAGCCTCCCCAAACCAGCCTCATAGGGGGTAGTCTTTGTCTATTTGTTTTCCTTTAATGACTGTGGCCCGGAAGGGCCTGCTGTTTACGTGCTGCCTTACACTTCCTTTATGGAGCCAGCGTTGTTTAGCCTCAGGGGACCCCACAAGAAGCACTGGGATTGCTGCAGGAGTGAGCTGTGAAGAGAAAAGAAAAAGAAGCAGTGGCACCCAAGGGTCCCTCCAGGTCCCTTGAGTCCTATGAGGGACCTCCTGGGACAGTGGAGTGTGACTTGAAATAGAGACTGCTGACTTCCGACCCTCACTGTTTTTGGACTCATCCCTGAATTTCTTGGAAGCTCAATTTACTGACTTGCAAGGCAGAAAAACAAATCCAGCCGTCCCTACCTTATCTGCGGTTTTGCTCTCCATCATCTCTATTACCCATGGTCCACAGTAATTAAAAAACACTGAGTTAAAAAAAAAATCACAAATAGGAACAGTTGGCAGGTTTTTAATTGGCCACCATTCTGAGTAGCGTGTAAACTCTATGTCTTCCTGCCATGTCCCATCCTAGATGTGAATCATCTTTTCTCCATGTATTCCATGCACATCATTCCCACACTCCAGCCATTAATCATTTGGGAGTTATCTTGGTTACTGGACTTAGTGTCCAGAGAGACAGAAAGAGAGGGAGGGAAGGTGGGAGGGAAGGAGAGAGGCAGGGTTTGCATAACTTATCATGGTGTGTTGTGAATGGCTGGTGCTAGTGTCTTACAATTTCCAATGTACAGATTGCTCTTTTCCATGCATACATGTCTAGAGTGGGAGGACCCCATAGTGAGACGGTCCTGAATTCAATACACCACGATTAAACTCATCTTAGATGTGGGTACAGGTACTTGACACATCTTGGTTATTTTTATTGCTTGTCTCTCCCTCCACCTCTAGACCTTCTTTCCCCATTTTCATTATTATTATCTCAATTCATGTTTGTGACATGTGAAGACTGCATTCATTGTGGGCACATGTTACATGTCCTTGACACATCTGAAATCTTTTTACAAATCTTTCTCCACCTCTGTCTCTCGGTTCCCTTCCCATTTGCAAAAGATCTATCTCCCTGTTATCTTTCATCAGTATTTTATTTTGCTTTTTATTTGTACTTTGGATTACTCAGATGAGAGAAACCATATGGTATTTAAGCCTATGTATCTGATTTATTTCACTTAACATTATGTTTCCAAGATGTATTCATTTCCCTACAAATGTCCTGAATCTGTCCTTCTTTCTAGCCAAGTAGTATGTGTGTGAATGGTGTATAGACATCATTTGCGGTTTCAGGCATCCACCGAGAGTCCTGGATCGGGACACCTCTGGACACAGACTGGGGTTCTCTCTGATGTTGCACCCAGGCTGGGCACCAGGATCTGAGAACTGCCAGCCAAGGTGCTTCCTCCTGTCCTGCAGGGCCTGCCACATTGGGACATTCCTCCTGTGTTTCCTGCCACCCGGCAGCAAGGCATAGGTGTTTCCGTTTTACAGCTGGGGAAACAGGTTTCATGTAGTTCAAGGAAAAGGAAACAACACGCTCCAGGCCGCACACCAGGGGCAGCGTTGGGCTGTGTGTCCACCACGCCACCACAGTCTATCAGCCCTTCCCCTCCGCACTGTTCCTCCTCCCACAGCACAGCTGGCCTAGCTGCCCATCTTGTTTTGCTGGTTTCAAATATGCTTTGAAAAGATTTACTGCACTGATTAAGAGTTTTCATCAGCTGGTTTTTTTTTTTTTCCTCTTTCTGGGTGGTTGTTATTTTGCATGAGAAAAAAATGAAAAGAATTTAATTCACCATTAAGTGCTGGGAAAGAAGAAAGAGAATGCAGAGCCCAGAGCAGGAGCTGCAGCCCAGCAGTGAGAAGCCCAGCCTGGTGCTGAGAGGGCCCAGTGGTGGGTGAGCAGTGGTACCAGCCTGTGGATGTGGCACTGGGCCTCGAGTCTGAGTCCGGAGGGCCCATGGCCTGGGTGGCCGGTTCACGTTTCTTCAGCCAGGCCGAGGTTGTTGTGTGGAAACTTAGCTGAGCTCGACACAGGTCAGGGGAGGCTCAGGGCTCCAGATCAGCCTATAACTCAGAAGGCACAGGGCGGAAGTCCAGGGTCTCCACCGCGCCTCCCCTCCACTACACTTCTATTCTTTCTCCTATTAATAAATGTTTGGAACACAGTGAACACATTCATCATGAGGATCAGGCCAACACATGTCACATCTCAGTGCCTTTACTCCCCCTCCCTCTGATCAGTATACCTTTCTGGCCTGTTGCTTTATCATGTAAATTAAGATCCCCCACTTTCTTCCAGTTTTTGTTACTTAATATTTTATTTTTACTTGACATGTAGTAGCTGCAGATGTGTGTGTTTCTGTGCTTGTGCATTGGGTTCAAGACCAGGTTGGGCTGGCAGCCCCTCAGTGCCTTCTGAGAGGGTTGCATCTTGATGCAGGAATATTTAAAATCTTCTAGTTACTTGGAAATGTATAGGGCATATTTTTTGTTACTTGTGCCATCCCCATACATTATAAGATACAATATATAAGCAGTATCTTGGATATCTATATAAATGTAGTTTACTACCTTTTAGGTTTTTCCTGGAGTTGAAATGGACCCAATAGGAAGTAGACCATTGCTGGACCATTTTCCAGCATACAGTTCTGCGATAAGAGGCCATTACATGGCCACATCCACCTCCATTCAACATCTCTCACCTTTCCAAGCTGAAAGCATCTCATGGACTCTGGCTGTGGCCCATTTCCTGGAAGTTGCGTATCTACCTTCTGTCTCTGCCAGTTTGGCTAAGAAGAGGGGCTTGTCCTGTAGCTGCCTCTCCTCTAGGAGCAGCCCTTACCCATGTGTCAGCCCATGGCCCTGGTGCTGATTATCAGCAGGTGGCCAGGACACAGCCTTGGGGTCCCCTGGGGTTGTTCTGAAGCCATGAAGCCCCTGCCTGTCCCTGGTCCTGGTCCTGGTCCTGCTAGGTCGGCAGCCCCAGGCTTCAGGCCTTGCAGAAAGTGCACTCTCTGGGAAACTTGTTACCAAAGTGACACAGGGGTGCTCAGGCTGTCAGGAGTGAGTATCCCTGCACACCTGTGGGATAACTCTCACGGACTCTCCCCATGGTGCCCAGGCCCACCTGAGAGAGGTGTGGTGCAGCCCAGGCCCGTCTTGCAGGCTATCTCCTTGTTCCCCCCACTCTTACCATATCTCGTACAAGGACCTGCCTACGGACAGCTGAGGTCAGTCGGGGACGGCTGACCCAGGTCCTCCTGGGGTGGCTTCGGAGCCCGGGAGAAGCTGCCGCTTTGACTCGCAGTATTCCTGGCGAGACATGAAAGGGAAGATCAGAACAGCCCATTTTCTCTGGGCAGCTTATCCCGATTAAGTGGGAAGGAAGAAACATCCCTCCTTTCTTCTCCAGGCACCAGCAGCCACCTTACCCTGCCAAAGGCTGCCCAGGCCCTGAGTGGTGTAGAGCACCGAGTTTGCCCTGGGGACCTCCTGTGCTAGGTTTAGCCCCACAGCACGATTTGCTCCATGGTGCAGGGCAGCAACAGGTGTGCAGAGAGCAGGGAAGCCTGCCTGAGGCAGCATGGCCAATGACGACACAGCTCAGAGGGAAGTCGGCCCTACTGGCGGCCGGGCCTGTGCCTTCCTCCTGCTGTTTGTGTCCGTGGCCGGAGCTCTGGGCTGGGCTTGGACAGGGTGTTCTGGGAACATCAGACACAGTTGTGTAATGCTGTGGCCATGGGTGAGCAGGCGCAAGTGCGTGGGCTCCGGCAGGGTCAGGCCGGGCGAAACTGTGGCTGGGCGCCCTGTCTGTGAGGTCCTGCGCCAGCTTCTCACCCACATGTGCCAGGGAGCCAAGGATGGGCTGATTCATGGAGGGCAGCACCCTTGGGAGTCCTGTGGGCATGGCTGTGACAGTGCGGGCACTTGGCTGTCCCTGCCATGAGCTGAGTGACATCCACACCTATTCTGAGCACCTGAGGTTTCTATGGGGCTGTGGGGGTAACTCATGACCGCTCCCTGTCCTGAGCCTGCGGTGCAGGTGGAAAGCCTGGTAAGAGGGTCCTGGCCATACCTGCCCATCAGCGAAGGTCAGGATAAGCTTGAACCCTGGGTGGGGAGCAAGGCAATCACTTCCCAAGCCATGGAGTCCTCAGCAGCCAGCACTAGAGCCATCCTTCGAGGGGTGCTATGGAGGCCGATTTGAAACCGAGAGTGGAGCTATCCAGGCTGTGCTAGGCACCTGGCCTCACCTGGCTTTGCATTTCTGGGTGAGATTCGCTGAGATGGAGCTAGAGAGCACAGCCTTCGACACTTAGTGGTGAGGCGATTTCGAAGGCTGAGCTCAGCCTGGGCTAGGCTCCACCTGCAATGTACTGATCTTCCCAAGTCGGGCTCTTGGGAGGACGGGACCGTCATGCTAAGGAGATCAACAAGCAGCAGCCGTGTGTGCTCTGGCCATGACCACAGCCAGGGCCAGCATTGGGGTCAGATGCAGAAGGAGCTGCTGGCTCCCAGCTTGGTGTGCAAGGCAAATCCAGGCATCTAGGGAACCCAAGGCAGGGTTGTGTGGAATGAGGTTGGCCAGTAGCCAGGGTGCAGAGAGCTCCAGAAGCCACACTGAAGCCCTTAGGCCTTGCCGTGGTGCTTTAAGGTCCTGGAGGTGGAACTAAGGGCTTTTGACCTGAGTTACTTCCTGAGCCCCTTTTTTATTTGGAGGCAGGTCTTGCTAAGTCATTAGGTTGCCCAAGCCGAGCTTGAACTTGCAGTTCTCCTATTTTAGTCTCCCAGGGTTTTGAGATTGCAGGAGAGTGCCCTCCATGCCCAGCTAATGTTGGGTTTGAAGAAGTGGAAATGCTATGACCCACTCAACCCCTGCATTCCTTTGCTCATTGTCACCTGTCGCTTAGGGTGGCTAGTCCTGGGCAGTTCTGTCTCATGGGCTTCAGGTGAGTCTTTTCTACACCCAGAAACATGTTTCACTAAAATAGGGTACAGGGATTCTCAGCCGTGGGCCAGTGCAGCTATGGCATGATCGTGTCTTGCTGTGTGTAACCCAGCTGTGGCGATGGACTCTTCTAACTCTGGATGGGGCCACCTCAAGGGCAGCCAGGGCTGAGGGTTCATGTTGCCGAGCATCTTCCCGGTGTTCATGGCAACAAAGAGGTGAGTGTAACAGAGGTAGGCAAGAGGGACCTATAGGCTGGGGGACACAGGGGAGGCTACAGCTGCCCACCCCCTATTTCAGGGTTGGAGTCCAGCTTAGAAGGGCTGCGGCAGCTTGTTAAAAGCTTAGATGATGGTCTTCTTTGCCTGGCTCCTGATGGTATAAGATCCCCACCCTCCGTCTGTCACATGGGACATAGGGACTTCAGATGCTCCAGATTTGTCAACATTTCTCAGAGCCACATCTGAAGGTGGCAGTGGGGGCAGCTTTTGTCATAGTAGTTCCTTGAGTCTCAGTTGCTGATACCAATGGAAAGCCAAAAATGTTAGGAGAATCCCAGAAATAATTTATAAGTTGTCAGTTTCATGCCTGGTTTGAGCAATGTGATGAAGCAGCTCTTACGTTACCCATGCACTGTCCATACCACCCACCCATCAGCTATGGTGGCCCCTGGTCACCAGGTTGACTGGCAGAGGTCTAAGCACTTACAGAGTGGTCCTCACTTCATGTAATGATGCCTCCAAGGTACGAGAGTGGTGGCAATGGTGATTTTATCACAACAGTTGAAATTCTAGTTGTTCTAGATTATTGTTCATCATTGTCGACAGTCCTTCAGAGGCTTATCTGCCCAGGGAGAGCAGAGGACCCAGTGTGGATAGGGTCTGGTACAGCCTATGATTTCTGGAACCCAGCATGGACTGTGGATGTGAGGGCCGTGGCTGCACATCTGTCCACACCTTCTCTTCTCTCTGCTCAGGCCTCACCTCCTTTTCTTTGCAAACCCAGGGGCAGGGTGCTGCTGGACTCCAGTTTGCTTTGAGGATATAATCTCATTTCTTCTCTCTAACTTCTTGGTGATTGGGTGTGTTTGTGTCTGTTGCTGCTGGCTTTCTCAGGACACGGACTTTCAAACAGTATGAGCCAGGCTGTATACTGCTGAGGGCTCATGGGCTGTGGGCCGTACGCCCCAGTGCCATGCTGCTCCCCATCGGTGCTTGTGCAGCAGCCCAGCCCGAGCCCAGCCAGCTCTTCCCTGGGCCTCCGAGTGCCGCCTGACCTTAGTCCACCTAAGATTTATTAATTACTGAACTCCAGCCAGTTTTGTGCTGAGAAGTTCAAAGCATCTTCCAACTTAACCCGTTAATCGTGTTAGTGCTCCAGGGAGAGCGGAAAGCAGCAGTGTGTCCCTATGTCCTGTGATTGCCATGGGCCTGGCAGGCAGGGCAGAGGAGCCCAGAATGCTTGGCCTGGCCGTCCTTGGTGAGTCAGCGCGGGCCGGAAAAGGAGGCCCATATCTGTGCTGCCAGTGCCGGCTCCTTTCCTTACAAAACAGCCATTGTCCACGCCTCTAAAGATGCTCTGTCCCTATCCCCAGTGTCTGCAGATGTTGGCGTCTTTGCGCCAGCGGCTCCAGCCCTGTTTGCAGTGAGCTCTGGAGAGAGGTACTTTGTCATCAGGGCAGCAGAGCATGGCCACCGCCCTTTTTCGTTTCCTCTGTGGAAAACGCCCTCCTCCCCCAGGGTCTGTCCTCAGAGTAGAGGTCGCATCCATCACCTGTTTGGGGAGGGCCACAGCTGTGCGGTCCCCGAGGGGCTACCTACCCGGGCAAGGGTGCTCGGAAGGGGATCAGCCCAAGGCGGCCGGACAAGGGAAAAACAAGATGTTCTTTCTTCTCTGCCTGTGTTGCCCTCACTCTCAAGATTCTACATTGTTTTAATTTTCAGCCTAATTTTAGTCCAAGAACTTGGTGAAGCTGGAGAAGACTCTTAAAAGTTTTTTTTTTTTTTTTTTTGTAAACAAGTGCGTTTTTCTGGCCAGATGTTTCTTTTTTCCCTGGTCTTACAGGGCTTCGCCATTGAGCTGTCCGGCTGAGGCTGAATAAATCTTTGTTTTACGGCCTCTTTGGTCCTTTACAACTAAGGGCCTCGGGAAGGGCTCAGAGCTTTTCATCCTTCTGGTCTTGGCCTTGAATGACCTGCAAATGGACCATTAGTGAAAAAATTGTGGAGATATTTTTGTAGCCAACCTGAAAGCATAGAGGCGAAGTCCCAGACCCAGATCCTGGGATGGCGAGTCATGCCTGGAAGGGCCAGCCAGGCGCAGCATGTCCCAGCAGGATACCACAGGGCTGAAAGCACTCTCGCCCATTAACAGTGTGTCTTGCATGATTAGGTGCGCCTGAGCAGTGACCAAGACGACAGTGGCCTCCTGTCTCCAGCTGGATGTCCCATTTAAGACCCAGGACCTGCATAGAAACATGCGGACTGGGCCCTTGGCTGGAACTCCAGAGGGTAGGTGCTGGTTCCAGGCAGCTGCGTGGCCGAGGACGCCCCTGTGCAGGCAGCAGTGCAAGGATGGCGACGTGTTTGTGTGGTTCGGGTGGCGCAGGCTTCATCTACCTCTGACTCCCGCAGGACCCTGGCAGGAGCGCAGCCCTGTAAAATCTGCTGTCAGTGATACAGCTGCAGCCAAGCAGGGAGCTCTCCAAGTGTTGGCAAAAGCAGAGAGAAATCTGGGCCTATTTCTTGGACAGGTTTTTGTGTCCTGGGAGGAAAAACAGTATTGCTCAATTGTGCAAGTTGGGTTTAGACCCCGGTGTCACCAGACCACAGGCTGGTCCCTGTGTGGCCCCTGCCCACCCCATGGGAACAGTGTCCTAGGCTCCGGACCTCTGAGGACCCTCTGCGTCACATGCCTGTCCCTGGCTCCTTTCTTGTGGAAAGGCTTTTTTGCCCTCTCTAGCCCCTTTTGCACACAGTGGCCCCACGGTGCTCTGCCATCGGCCCTTTTGGGCTCTGCTGCAGATCTCTGACCGGATCTGTCTGTAAACGAGGACACAAGCTGTTCCTAGGCTCAGCCAAGACGTCGGCTCCCTCTAACTAACTACCTGTATGGTGCCCAATAGCCTCACTCGGTGGTTCAGGCTCTTTCTCATGCAATCTAAACTCACCTTTCTGGTGGAGAGCTTTGCCATATTCTAGCTCCACTGGATAAAGGCTCCTGCTGGCCCTGTCCTTTCCCCTGTACATTCTGTTTCTCCACCTGCACCAAACTCAGATGAATGTGCAGAAGCCATATTGTCCAAGGCAGAGGTGCCTCAGATACACCAGATGAGAGAGCTGGGGGCATGCTTAGCTCCAGAACAAAATGGAATCTAGAACTAGAAGGAAGGAAACCAAGTGAGATATTTTGCTGTGCCATACTTGGTCCAGCTGTTTTGGCTTTGGGAATGTTTTGGCAAAACATTACATTTGACAGTGTTACTTTACCAAGTGACCTGCAAAACCAGCACCCTTGCCCCAGCTCAGGGATGCACTACTGGTGGAGGGAGGTGCGGTGAGATGCACTGTGGACGCCTTACCCACGGTACTGTCCTGCTGTGCCTGGCAGCATCGCTCAGCATCACTCCAAGGCCACCTCTGCAGGAAGGACGTTGCAGGCTGGAGCTGGCGGCAGAGGCTGCGATGTGCTGTGCACTGTTCTGCTGTCCCCTGAGTCACCTCCTTTGCTCCTCACAGTCCCTGCATTGGACAGAGAAGGGGGCCAGGAAGGGAGGTTAATATCTGAAGCTATGCAGCTGGTAAGAGTGGCTCAAAATTCTCATCAGAGTTCCATCCTGGCCCCAGGCCATCCTGCCAGGAGGTTCCTGGGTGATGGAGGACAGCAGTGACAGTATGCTCCCATCCACAGCTCCAGTATGCTTGGGAAGTCACCACTTCACTTCCAACAGTCCATTAAGCACGTGCAGACATACGTCTGTTATTTATTTTAAGAGGTTTATTGCTTTTATTGTGTTTATTATAAAATAATATCTACTGTTTTAGCCTATTTTCTGTTGCTATAATAAAATGCCCAGGATTGGGTAGTTCATAAAGAATGCAATTTATTTGGCTCATGGCTCCGGGGGCTGGGAAGCTAGGAAACCTATGTCTGGCAGTATCGTGGGCTGCCTCATGACACGGTGAGACCACACAAGCGTGTGTCGGCTCACATGAGGCTTGTCCTGCTTATGGAGCTGCAGGCCCCCTGGGGACCCACTCTGATGGCTGTGTGTCACACTAATTACTTCCCTAAGGCTACACCTCCCAAACCATCAACAGACAATGTGGATGGTTCATTGCCAAGACATGAAACATGGACATTTTTAAGCCACAGCACCCACTTTGATGATTCCAGACAAATCACATGGAAGAACTCAATCTCACTGATAAAAAGTGAGAAAAGATAGAGAAAATGAAATTGGAAAAATGAAAGAAATGTAGAAAATGTGAGAGAAAAGTTATGTGAGAGAAAGGCATGTGTGGAGCCCCATGCGATGCCCCTTGGTATTGAGTAATAATTTTTTTTAAATCAGCAAAGACATTTCTGATGTAGATGTGTCCAAAGCTCCCTGAGAGCTAAAGAGCTTTGTAAGAGACACGGGGTTGATGTGGACCCATCTGACGTCCACATGAGGGAGCGGAACACAATAGAGACGGCAGCTTCCTCCAATTTTTATGGAACCCAGAAAGAGGACATGTTCTGAATGAATGTTTGGGGTGTCTGCTTCATGCTTCCATGGCCCACATTCCCTGAAGTATCCCCAGAAGATCAAGGGGTAGAAGTTCTCAGTCTTGTCCATGTACCAGATGCACTGTGAGGTGCCAGCTGCAGTGCCAAGGAGGGAGACAGAAGGCCCTCCAGCACTGTGCTGCCCTGAAGCTTCCTGTCTGGATGGAACACATGATCACTCTGGATAGAGCCCAGGTATTTTTATTAGTCCCTATCACTCATGAGAAGAAAATGGCTCAGAGATCATGTCCTGCTCATGGCTCTGCAGCGTGAGCTTCATTCAGTGGTCAGTGGACATTGGCATCTTGCAGTCGTCATACCTTCAGCCCCACAGAATACCTTCTTTGATCCACAAATTTTCTGATCATTAGGGATTTACTTATATATTCTCTCCTCTCACAAGTGATTAAGACTGGCATGCTAAATAAAAAGTGCTACCTCGACTATGTTCTTAGCATCCAACCCAGAAAGCAGAAGGTGATGATTACAGGATGGCTGTGGCACTTCCCTTTCTTTGTTCTCCCTTGCAGCATAGATTTCTCTAAGCTGCTGACTGGGACAGCTAAGATAGATAGACTCATACCAATAGGCACGGATAGAGCAAGTCTGGGGGCCACAAGTGGATACAGAGGAGGAGCTCCCTAAACTCATGCTTCCTGTCCCAGGACACAACTGAACTCCAGACAAAGACATGGGAAAAGGCCCCTCAGCAGAGGACAGTGGGACAGGGATGCCCAGGGCAAACCTAGGACTTTGTTAAGTCTTTGGTAACCCCTCCATTATGGGACAGTTTGTGCCTCTTCAAAAACAAATGATGAATATGTGTATTTTTATCTTTCTTTTCTCTTTACTTTTCAGATGGAACTGTCAGCAGTTGGAGTTATGATCAAATATATGGATTTTAAAAATGGTATAAATGTTTCTATAAAATAACTGAAAGCAAAGATGGAACTGAGGGGAGAGATAGCAAAAGTGAAGGGGAAGGGGCATGTATGAACTTGCAGTGCTCAAGGAGGTATGGGGAAGAAGCACATGGTCATTTGCAGATGCAAAGAACACCTTGTAATTGGCAAGACACTCTCAAGAGGGTTGCAAGGCTCAGCAAAGACAAAACAGAGAAGAGTGGGAGCAGATCAAATGGATGCAAAACGACATTTATGAGGCCTTGGCTATGAGAAAGCAAAAAGACCAACCTAAAAATACCTAATAAGGCTGCAGGATAAAAGAATTAAAATCTTGAAAAACTTCTATTTTAAGTATAAATTGCGAAGTATTTGTGGAAATAAAAGACTTGAAGCTACAGACTGAAGGGGATACTGAGTCCCACAGAAACACATGGTGGTCCACACTGAGGTCTTTGAGGTCTTTTCCAGATTCTGACTCTCTGTCCCTGGTATCTCTTTTCACCCCTGGGTCTGCCTTGGGGCTTCCCAGCTGTTGGAGAAAGGTGCGTGTCTAGGATGTGCTCAGGAAAGTTGTTTTATACCCAGCCAAACTGGCACATGGATATGCCCATGCAAAGGAGGTGGGAAATGTGTTTAGTGTGAATCTTTCCTGAACAAATTATAGAAGAAGAACTTTAGCTGAGCCATGGATGAAAGTGAAGCATTAGCTCTGAGCACAGAAAATATTTAACTCTAGGATTATAATGTGATGGGTATGTTCCGAGGGAGAGAGAAATGGGACAGTTAGG
This sequence comes from Petromus typicus, assembly GCA_004026965.1. Lineage (NCBI taxonomy): Eukaryota > Metazoa > Chordata > Mammalia > Rodentia > Petromuridae > Petromus > Petromus typicus. The sequence goes on along the minus strand of PVIR01008821.1, from coordinate 242 downwards.
GGCAGAGATGAGACAATGGTGAACAGCACCTTGGGTGCAGGGGAGCTCTTTCCTCAGTGGAGCCTCCTTCACGTTTGTACTTGAAAGTCATCAGCAGTAGCCTACATGTCAGGGTGCAGTGTGGATGCGGCAGGCTCGTTCCTGTGAGGACAGAGGTATGTAGAGTTTTCTGCTGCTTGCTGTGATTTCTCAAAGTCTCTGCTGGGCATCAGGAGCTGGGGCTTGGAGGAGATGGAGAAGGG
>PVIR01008820.1:0-55401 GCA_004026965.1 Petromus typicus | reverse complement strand
ATTTTCTTCCTATTTCACAATACCTGTCAGACATTTTGGAACTCATTTAAACTTTCAGTTTCTCAAAGTAGAAAAATGAAACAGCATTTATACATCTATGTCCTATTTATTTCACTTTGAGTATGTCCTTGAGGTACATCCACTTGAGTATAAATGACTCAAACTTATTATTCTTTGTGGCAGAGTAACACTCCATTTTATAGAAAAACCACATCTGCTTTATCTAGTTTCCTGTTGATGAGCTTTTGGGCTGTTTCCAAGATTTAGCTATTACAAGCTGAGCTATTGTAAACATGGGTGCACAAATGTCACTGTAATATATATCTTAATTCTTTCATGTATATACCTGGTAGGAAAATAGCAGGGTCAAATGGGACTTCTAATCCTAGGTTTTTGAGTAATCTCCATACTGATTACTATAGTGTTGTACCAGTCTACATTCCCATCAACAGTGGAGAAGTGTTCCTTTCTCCTCAGCCCCAACAGCATTTGTTACTGATTTCATGATAGCAGCCATTCTTTCTGAAGTGAGATGGAATTTTAGTGTTGTTTTCATCTGCATTTCTCAAATAACCAGAGATGTTGCACATTTCTTCAATTGTTTCTTAGCTGCTTTTACTTTTTCATCTGAAAAGTATCTGTTCATTTCACATACTCATTTTTGGATGGGGTGTTTAAATTGAGTTGATATTTTAAGTTCATTATATGTTCTAGATAGTAGTTCTTTGTCTGAGAAACAGCTGGCAAAATTTTTTCCCCATTTTGTGGGATGTCTTTTCATTCTGTTGGTGGTTTCTCTTGCTGTGCTGAAGCTTTTTAATAAGATGAGATCCTAGCTATTGATTCCTTTTGCTAGTTCCCATGCTTCTGAGGTTTGATTCATAAGTCTTTCGCCATGCCAGAATCTCCAAGAGTTCTGCCTAACCTATTTTCCAGCAGATTTAGTGTTTTGTTTTAATATTTAGTTCTCTAATCCACTTTGATTTTAGTTTAGTGCATGGTGAAAGACATGAATCTAGCTTTAATCTTTGGCAGGCTGAAACCCAATCTTTCCAGCTCCATTTATTAAAGAGGCTATCTTTCCTCTATTGAGGATATTTGGCATCTTTGTCAAAGATGAGGTGGCTGAGTGTATCTGGAGTTGATTCTGGATCTTATAATCTGTCCCACTGATCCTTGGGATTATTTCTTTGCCAGCACCATGTTATTTTTATCACAGTGGCTTTGTAGGATAGTTTCAAGTTGGGAATTGTGACATTCCCTTGCCATGTCTTTATTGCATAGAATTGCTTTTGCTATTCTAGGTCTCTCTGGCTCCAGGTGAATTTTTGGATTATTTTCTCTAGCTCTGTGAAATATGCATCACTTCAGTTGAAATAATACAGTCAGTATGATCAGCAGTATCAAACAGAGCACAGAAGTAGCAAACTGTGGCAATCACTATTCTGATACCTTCACCCTCATGAGTTAGATCTGTGACCATATAACAAAATTTAGAACTAACCACAAACATGTTTACAACATGCAGGCCCTTAAGTATAGCAGCATCACCCTCTGGGAATAAAAGGTCACCAGGAAGTTAGGGGGGAGAGTAGAGAGAGAGAGAGGAGAGGAAAAGATTAGAAATAGGGTTAGAAGATATATAAAAATCACACCAAACCTCAGGAAACTGATAGAGGACAAAAGAATCAGAAAGGACAAATATAAAACAGAACAGACTAACAGCATCAGGACAACTAGAAACTATATTCACGTGCCTACAACAGTTAAGAAGAAAGAGAAAGTAAGGAGGACTGAAACACACAAATTTCGGGGAACTGATACTGACCAGAAGAAAAGGATGAAGGAATGAAAGAATAATATGGGTACCCAGAAGCAGCAGGCAAATAGAAGATTATTTTACCTCTCCTATAAAAATAAGAGCAGTTGAGAGAAGAAAAACCCTCATATTGGACAGACTCAGCAACAAGAAAGTCGAGAAATAAAGAAAAAAAAGGGGGACAGAAAATGGAAAAAGAAAGAAAAATGAGAAAAGAAAAAAGAGGGAGAGAAAAAAGAAAAAACAACAAGAATTACAACAACAACAATACTAAAGAGCCCTTCAATGTATGGACCTGCTATCTCCCATAGACAGTTTGGACAGGAGAATGCAGGTAGGAGCTAACTATGTACAGGGACATAGCCACAGTCCACTGTAGTTCAGTCTGGCTTCTGGATACAATGCCTGAGTTCAGCTCAAAGAACTCCTGCAGGGTTGAAAGTACAGGCACCCTTCTCGCAAGGTGAGTCCAGGAACCTATAGATGATGCTGGCCTCAGAAACTCAACAGTGGTTGTAATCCACAGGTTTTCTTCACTTTCCCAGTGGGCACCTTTTTCAATATGATTGACAGGAAGCTGGAATGAGGCAATCCACAGCACAGGAAGCCGGAAATGCAGGGATGTGCTGTGGTGATCCTGCAGCTGGCACTCTTGATGGGGCAGACTTGGAACTTAATCCATTCTCAGTGCAGCCTCAGCCAGTGGCAAGTGAATGCTCAGTCCTTTACTTGACTGGCACTAATCCTCTGTCATCTGTCAGGGCTCAACTTATATCTGTTGATAACAGCAGTTGCTGAGTCCAGTGTGTTCACTGTTCCTCTCCACTAGCATGTTTCTCCATGGGGGCTTATGGGTTGCCAGAAGTCATCAGATGTCTACAAGTTTGGCAGCCCCTCCCCTGCCAAGAGTCCTGTCTAGGGGAGAGCTTTGTCTTTTTCACTAAAGTTTTTCTTATCTGTCTCCATGTAGACTTTGCTTCTTGTCTCAGATCCTTCCTGGGTCTTATGGACCCACTTTCCTCCTTCTTTTTCTCCTCAAGCTTCTATATTCTGATCTGAGAATGTCAAATTGCAAAGAGATTCTTTCTTTGCTCACCATGCCACCTTCTCCCCAGGAGTCAAGTTCATGCAGTCTTAAAAAAGTTCTCTATCCTGTCTGTTTTGTTCTTGCTTTAGGACAGTATATATGAGCCATAGACTAATCAAAGCTTCTCCTAGAGAGTCTGGTCTTGATCAGAGGGACACAAAGACGAGAAGACAGTCAGAGCCAATTTATCCAGTGATGACACACTGAAGAGACTGTCCAGTAGAGCCTACTGCTGAGATAATCAGTGTTTCTCAAGTGCTCATGTTTCTGAGAACTAGTTGTTTGGTTTTCCCTTCAGTTTGGTGTGTGTCATTTCAGTCTTTTAATAAATTTCTTTCTTTGTCTAAGTTTATTAGGATTGTTTTGTTTACCTGCAATCAATTTGAACTGAGAAAACATTCATTTAGCAGTCTGATTGATCAACTTCCATTTAATGAAATATTTTTTTCTTTTCTCATTTATCAGTGCTAGGGATTAAACACAGGGCCTCATGCATGATAGACAAGAATTTGGCAAAGTGCTACTTCCTCAACCCTAATTGTCATTTTATTAACAAAGTACTAACTAGAACCTCAGCATATTGATATCTAATGTTTAGTATCACCCAAATCTAATAACTTCATGCATTCCATATGAGCTCTATCCTTACTGAGCATTATTGTCTTTGCTTATACTATTAGCGCACATTATAACAATTATGAAATGTAATTAAATATGGACTACATCAGTGAAATACAAAGGCAAAAAACATTTTAAAATTGAGTTAAATGATTAATCTTTATAAAGGAAAGCAAATAAGAAATGTTATAAACTAAATGTGTGTAAGAATTGTCAGATAATGACACCAAATAAGGATTGGAAGGATTTGTAACATCAACCTGTTTCTCAATAGCTAAGTTTTTTCTCCCCATTAAGCCCTAAAGGTCACAGAGTTTCTAATGGATGACTAATTAGACATGAAAATCAGAGGAAAGTCCTTAGACCTATAAAAAATTGGAAAATAAATGTATGGTAACTTAAAATATTTAAGGTATATGTTATTTCTTATGATTTTCTCTTTGAGTAGGCTCTAAAAAAATAAGTTATCAAAATAGGTCTTTGAATAAAGAAACCCAGAGGGAAACATCTACATTTATTTACTTATGTGTTAGTATCCAGTGGTATCAGCCTGCCTTAACTTTAAGAACATTTCTCAGTTCTTTGCTTCTCAGAATATAAAAATTTCAAAAGTTTGAAAGATCATCTAGTTCCCATCTCTTCTTTACAAAGTAAAAAGTAAGGCTCAGAGAGGTGGGATGACTACCGTGAGTAACACAGGGGTTCACAACACAGCCAAGACTATGACTCAAGTTGCCTTTGGTCCAAAGGATTTTATTTAGTATGTCCTTGTAGATATAGTTTTTAGCACAAAGGAATTATTATACTAAAATATGAAATAAATTGTAAGGCCAATTTTGAAATAGCATGTAGTTTATTTTTTTAATTTTTATTTATATATTTAATTTTTAGTTTTTTGAGACAAGGTCTCACTTCATAGTCCAGGCTGGTCCTTAACTCAGCCTCAAACTCAGCATTCCTCCTGCCTCTGCCTCCCAGGTGCTAGGATTACAGGTGTGAGCCAGCATGCCCAGCATTGTGGTGGTATGTAGTACTGATTGCTGGTGGGCGTGAGTCATCCCTCCAGCATTGTTTTATGTAGTTACCAGGGACTGAGCCTGGGACCTTGCTCTTGCAAGGCAAGCACAGGAACCACCGAGCTCAATGCCTGGCCCAACAGATGTAGTTTAAAAGACACAAACTCATTATTCAGAAGTAAAGGTAATGGAAATGAATTACTGTGGGATCCCTAAATAAACAAATTAATTCATGTGCAACATTACAATAATCTGAATACTGGTAATGGGTTGTGGTATCCCTGGTCTTCTGTTGCCCATGTTCTCACATCTACAACTCATCTTACCTGAATAGCTTTATACATGTATCCAGAGAACTGTATTTTACAGTCAATGACCAAATAAACTAGAAATTTGTCTTTAATATGAAAGATGTCCTGTTCAACAAACTAGATTTGAGCAAAAAGGCTAATGGTTAAATAGTTCAAGAAAGCAAAATTGGCTTGATGTACATTTTACGGCTAATATTTTTCAGCTTAATTTTAAAAATTAAATGATGTCTTGAAGCAGTCAAGGGCAAAGAGAATTCATTGCATACCTGTTCTAAAAAGGACACCATGTTGGAGGCATGCAGCTGCATCATTGTTCCCCACTCCTTTTTCTTCCATCTTTCCTTTCTCTGAGGATTTTCAACTTTTTTGTTTCTCTCACTTTTCAAAGGGTGGGCAGAACTGCTCCAAACCATAGCCTTGACTGTCAGACTACTGAAGCTGTGGTGAAAAAGTCTTTTTGTTTCTTTGCTTGGTTATATTTCCTAGTAGTCTAGTCTCTGGGAGTCCAGATCAAGTAGAGTTGCAAAGCCGAACAGAGAGGAACAGGCGAGTAATGTATGTGAAGAGGTAGATAAAGTGGGGGTGGGGGATTGCTCTGTGCAAAATAAGGAGTCTTTTTCTCATCAAAATGGATAGGCATGATGTTGTACCAGCCTTGAGGAAAAACGTAGGCTAAGCTAGCTACAGCTTTGACTTAAAGGGAGCAGCAGATATAATTTTTTCATATGGAACTGTCTTGATTCTAAAATTAGGAAAGAATTAAACACTACTTAAGCAAGTCAAAATATGTCTATGGAACACTCACAATCCATGGCCTACGAATGACCAACTGACTGCTTCAGGTCTCCTTCCCTGGATCTATGTCCTTGATCAGCCAACATCTCATGCAAATGCTAATATGTGGGAATGGAACCTGAAAATTTGGAGAAAAAGGCAAAGCTTTATCCTATTTTCATTTTAGATAGCATGAGCCTGTCTAATTTCAGCAGAATCCTTCCAGTAGTCTAGCCTAGCTGATCAAGTACAACATTAAAACATGTATTCAAAACATTGCCATTGTAGGGGCTGAGGATTTGCTTCAGTGATTCCGGCACCTGTCTTGCAAGCAAAAGGACCCAGGTTCGATCCCCGGTAACCACATACAGTACTGGGTGTGGAGATTCACACCCAGCAGCAATCAGTACTACATACCACAGTGCTATGCATGGCAGCTCATGCCTGTAATCCCAGCACTCGGGAGGCAGAGGCAGGAGGATTGCTGTGATGTGAGTTTGAGGCTGAGCTCAGGGCCAGCCTGAACTACAAAGTGAGACCCTGTCTAAAAAAAAAAAAAAAAAAAAAAAAAATGCCATTGTAGAGCATTCTTTACCCAGGCAAGATTTCCTGTCCTACATTGTTGAATTTTCCTCATCATCCTCTGGGAAAGTAACATAGCAAAAATCAGTGGCTCAAGATCTTATGTCTTGACCATCTTTCCTTTTTAAAAGTTATCTTCAAGTAACCCTGTAGCTCCTCCCAAGTTTCCTTTGTAGATCTGAGGGCTGAAGATAAGATCAACATATCTGTTAGTCTGTCTGGTTCTATCTTTTCATTTCACTGGTTCTGCATAGACTTAACAAAAATTTTGCAAGACTGCACTGTTATTCACTATTAAAGCTGTAGTAATCTTATTTCATGAAAACATTTTATGTTCTGTATTTTCCCTTTTTAGTATTTAAGGGAATCACATAATTTCAGTAATTAAAATGTAGTAGGACTAATTGTTCATTACAAGAATATAAGAAAGCTTCACATCACTTTTGATTCCAAACATTTCTTAACATAATTAAAGGATGCTACATGTTGATCTTTCTTGTGGCCTCTGTATGCAGCTAATAAGTTTTTAATTGAAAATCATCTCATCGAATGGAATTACAGTGTTCTAAGTGAACCAACCGAAGTTCTGATGTTCATCATCAGTAGTGTGTGAAGCCAGAGACTGTTTTGCAATTTATTGAGCAGTTTTGTACAATCCAATGCATGAGTAAAAGTAAGATATTAATTGACTTTTTTTTTCTGGAAGGTACTCAATAAACCCAGCATCAGGCAGATTCTCTGGGAAAATTAGCCATGGTTTGGAAGTGGACTCCTATTCCCCTTTTTAAGAATCATACTTCTTGTTCCCTAGCAGTGGAATTGGAACATTAGCAAAGATCTTCCCTAATGATCTTTCATAGTCTTGATTTAAGGAAGAATGTTGGGTGGATCTGAGTCATTGTTCTATCACTCATTTACTGGATGACCTTGGATACCTCTCTCTTCTCTCTTTGAGCATGAAAGTTTTATCTGTCAAATGAAAACATTTAAATTATCAATTTCATTGTGATTGTAAGGATAATGTGTTATTGGAGCAGTGCTGCCTGATAGTAAGTAGCACCACTCCCAGGAAATGTTGACTAGTGTGAAGATAGTTCCTTAAAAAGGAGCCATACCCAAGGAGAAAGAACCCTGATTACTGGTGCCAGTCTGTAGTTAACTAACTCTAACCCTGGGCAAGTTGCTTTCTTAAGAGCTTTTGGTTTTGCATCTATAAATGGGCAGCTTAGACTGAGATTGTTGACACTCAGCAGCTGTTAATTTATAACTTCCCAGAGATGACTTCTGAGTGCTCCTGCTAATTCCAGAATACATATTTCTATCCATGTGGACTATTCTCAGCCCCAAGATGTGGTCAGAATAAATAGATCTTCTGTATAGTCACAGACCATTATGCAGATAACATACAGAGAAGCGTCATTTTAAGCAGGAAAAGTGTGGGAGAAACACTTGGGTCAGTCTCTTCCTGCCCTCTTCTTTTTGTTTTTTCTTCTCCTTCTCCCTGAGAAGCTGAGAGAAATGCTAGCTCTCAGAGCACATCCTGAGACCCCTGCCTTGTGAGAGACCTTATGAGAAGCCTGTAGCTGTCTCCCTCTGGGTGGGAAAGAAAGTAATAGTTATAGTTACAGGTCCAAGTTGTTCCAGTTCGACTGCACTAATAAATGTTGAATTTCAGCGTTTAGCTACCTCTTTTCCAGTGATGTATTTTTCAGTGACTCCTAAACGCAGGAGGCAGGTGAGCTTTTATTTATGGGAACCTCACCCTACTGAGCTCCAATACCTGTTTTAGGGTCTATTTCAATTGTTTAGAAGAAAAATGTTCAAGCCAGGCTTATTTACACTACCTCCCCAGTCAGGCCAGACCACAAGGATCCCAACTTTCCAGGGACCCATAAAGAGATATTTCCTATTAAAAGGTGTAAGTCTTCAGGCTCCAGATGCCCGGCCACTGCTCTCTGAGCCAAACCTCCGGGGCAGAGGACATTTTCCTCGGAATGTGACTGCCTCCTCCATCTCTCTCTGCCTCAGCAAAAGGTTCTCTGTTCCAACTCTGAAATTCTGAGGAACTGTCCATCTTGTTTTTATTTAAACATTCTAACCCCAAAATAACTTTGAGGATGAAAGAGGGTCTTATTTCGGTTCCACTTGGGCTGTTTCACACGGCTCCAAGCATTTTCTATGTGCTTTTTCTCAACATTCCCTGCACAGAACTAATCAGTATAAATGTTCTCCCCTCCCTGACTCCACATGTGCCGTTTAAACATCCCTAAGTTGCCTGGCAGCGGAGGTGATCACACATATCATTGCCACAGTGATTATATTTTATGTCCTCCACTCTCTGCATTTCTGATTAGAAATTCTCTCATAAGGAACACATTAAGCTGTCAACATAATAAAAGGAAAGCCAACATTTGTTTCCTGGTAAGATAAAGTAGTGCCAAGTCTCCTCTTGGGTATAATAATTGTGTGTAAATCAGCGTGATGTCTTTACTCAAGGTGGTGCTCTGGCCTATGGAATTTAGGCCCTTGCTTACCATCCAAGGGACACAGGTACCAGACAGTGATGAAGACATAGAGCTTTGAGTGACAGTCGAGGGGCTCTGCCTAGTCGCCAGTGATGTCACAGATGGTTTCTTTCCCAGACTGCAAAAGGCACGGATACGTCACTTCCTCTAATCGCCACAGCCCTTCCTGTCCAAGCGAGCGGAGCCTCTCTGCTATAGATCTACTCTCTTCACTCCCGGCCCTCACGCCAGCCTAAGACAAGGCAGAAATTTCCTTTAAACTCTTTAAAACCCTCCAAATGATCCTGGAGAGATCCAAAAAAGTACAGCTCCTTTCTTGGGTTTTGTTTTTTTTTTAATAACACTAAGACTTGTGCATTAGTTCTTGAAAAGGAAGATTATTAGATTGGAAATGTCAGAGGAAAAGATGTCTATTGCTCATATTGTGTTGAAAACAGAGACCGCCATCTGCTTTTATAAAGAATCCTGTGCTCCTGAGGGTATCAGCTAACATCGCAGATAAAGTGAATAATGATAATGTATGAGTATGAAAGTCCATCATTTGCATTATTTCTATTTAGATAGCTTTGTAATATTTATCCTAAAATATTAGAAATGAGAATCATTGCAGATGAACTGTAGTTTTAAAATTATTTCTTCCCTGGAAGTGGATTGATACCACTTTTCAGAGGTATTCAATGTGCAGCTGAGCAAAACTTAGCAGAAAAACCATATGTAGACAAAATCAAGAGCTAGAAAATAGCTTCCCAGGTGCAGAATGGACAGTCAAGCCCTCCAGCCTTTTGATGATAGTCTGGCACAGATAGGACCAGAGACTTCAGTGACAGGAGACTAGGGACCCAAAACATATATGGGATCCCTTGTAATACAAAGCCTAATGTTTAAAAGGAAATACAGTATAAAGCTGATGTTCCCACTGATCTGAGTGACCCATACTTTGCAATATTTACTTTAAGAGCTCTTTCATAAAAGGAAATGGCAATCGCATTACAGATAAAATTACCATCTCCTCCTTTTTTTTAATACTCAAGTATATTTACATCTCTCCAATACCAACAGATAAAATATGTCTAATTCACACATATGAACATGCAATGTGTCTATACTAACATATGTCTAATAAAGGCTGTATTCCCACTCTTTGCCATTTTACATTGAAGTAAGTCGTACAAAATGTAATCCCTTTCTCTCATTCAACACTGCTTTTAGGACTTGTGCATGCTAGCATAGGAGAAAGTACAGGTAGTTTGGTATTGCACAACATTTCATCTTTATCAGTTTACCACAACTTAATAGGCGTCCTTCTCTTACTGATGGACATCTGAGTTGTCTCCAATTTTTTTTATTATTATTAAAAAGAATGCTTCAGAGAACATTCTTTGGCATGACCTCCTAATACACATGTACAAAGATTTCACCAGGTTGGAATCCCAGAAGCCCATGAGGTATATGTATCGTTGACTTTGCTTACTATCATAAAGTCATTCTCCAGAGCGGTTGCACCCATTGGCCCTTCTGCTGTTGATGATGAAGAGTTCCTTTATTCTCCACCAGGACTTCATTTTGCATGCCTCCTAGACTCTGCCAATTTTACTGTTATGAAATATGTCATCTGGATGTTTTGATTTGTATTTCTCTGGATCTCAGTAAGGTCATCTATTTCTGTGTTTACTGTCACCTGGATTTTGTCTTCTGTGAAATACCTGCTTATATTTTCTGCTTCTTACTTGGTATGGTTGTTTATCTTATTGATATCTGAGTTCCTTAGGTAAGCTGTTTACCATCTTTTATTTTTTTTCAAACATATATTGAATCTAGGAACTCCATTATGCCTTGACAATTAATTAAGACCTGTAGAACAACATATTTAGGCTCTTTGAGGGACATTAAAGTTTAATCTAAAGAATTTATGAGCCAGTGACATTATAATAGCGTCATGGGCTGGGCATGGAAGTGCTGAAGAGGAAAAAAGAAAATGGGGAAGAGTAGAATAGAATCTAGAGGTTTGATGAATAATCCTGGAAATATAATCCTGTCAGGTCTCAGGAATATGAAGGTATGACCTGGTTTGAACAAGTTTTCTCAGAGAATGATTAGAATTTTAACTTTCTCACCTCTCTGAGATTTGTTCAGTCTGTTAATAGGTGTCATTCAACAATTGCACTAGTGGTTTTCCTTCAAAGGAGGGAAAGCCACTGTTACTTAGGGACTGATGGTGGTGGGCGGTTCCCTTGAAGGACGGGTCTGGTCCACTAAAGGTTCTCTTTAGAATGACAGCACTGAGCCTCCCTCAGCAGTGCCATCACTGACGTTGTTAGGGCAGCTGTCAGAAGCGTCATTTTACAAAAGCTGTCACTCTAGCAATTTCTAATGACCTTTTTCGTTATTGTTGATAGGCAGGAGGAGTTATTCTACTTAAAATTGTAGAAAGATAACTCAAAAGTAATTAAATTTAGGAAATATTTATTAAGCAAATAGGTAGGACATACACACTCCCTAACGGGAAGAGGAAGAATTAGATTTTTACTTATTTTTCCTCCCATAGTAGCTAGCAGAAGAAATAGAGAATTTTTCATTGAGAACCACTTCATCACAAGAGATGACAAGCAGCTCTTTGAGGATGATGAAAGTAAGTGTGAGCCCTTTCAGGGGACATTCCAGAGTGGCCAGCATCTGTTAGTGTCGGAGAGCTCTTCTGAGACTCTGACAGTAATGGAGAGAGCAGCCACGGACAGAGTAGGAGCAAAAGCTGACACAGTTGTTACAGTAGACACAGAAAGGTCACTCCTGATGACACTGCCTCACCAAGCCCAGGGAGGAATGGTCCAGCGACAAAGCTGCTCTTTTGGATCTTACCAGGTCTCATACCTTTCTCCATTCCCACCCGGCTGCTTAGTTAGATCACAGAACTAACCAGGAGAACTTACGTCAGCTCATCCTCCAACCTAAACACTGAAGTCTCTCCTAATGAGTTCAGGAATATTAGAAATCGAGGAGCCAGACAGAACCAGCCCACTTGTTTTAGACTTACCACGAGGCTTGAATCAATCTCTTCTGATTCAGGAATGAATAAACAACACAAAACATTCTGCAAACCAAAAGTAGATAACCCTGTAATTAAGAAATAAATCCACTTGAAAAAATTATGTATTTTTTAAAAACAGAAATCAAGTTCAGATAGCACCTGCTTTGTGTTCATAATAAATTTCAACAAAATAGTCTCTGAGACAAAGGAGAAAGATTAGATCATTGTCTTATACAGAAAAATAAAACTAGATAAATAGGAAAGTTAGGAAGAAACTAGTATTACTATAATTAAAATTTTAAATTATACTATAGCCAATAAAGAGTAGAATCCTTATTGTGGAAACGAAAGTAACTAGGTAAAGGAGACAAAGGAATCAATCTCCTAGATCTAAGACAAATGAAAATGAGAAAGAAACACATGAAATCGAAATAAAAGTTATATACAAGAGAAAAAAATACTTCTCTGAGCTGAAGATCTGAATTTACAGATCAAAAATATTATCACAAAGCCAGGAGCATTGTTCAAATGAAATCATCACTTTGTCATATGCTGGTTAAGTATCTGAATTTCAGAAGGAAAATTAATTTCTTAGAGTCAAGCAGAGGGAATTGAGGGGTTTTTTTTGGGGGGAGGTGTTACTTATAAAGGACAAAACTCAGCTTGTCAGAGATATTTCCCACAACATTTAAATAAAATGACAAAAAAGTTATCAAAATATCACATTTAGAGTAAAATAAGTAGTAATAAATCAAGCCCCACAGATTTTTAAAGACTAAAAACTCCTTGAAACACCCCCCCCCAAAAAAACCCAAGGTCCAAAAAGAGTAAATTATTTAACAAAAGAATAAAGAAGATTAATGCCATTTTAATATAGAATCATTTGTATGATTATTTTACATCATTATAAAATAGATTAAAAACAATAATTCATGAAAATATACAATACTAAAAAATAGTAATTTGCAATAGTAAAGTGAGTCTAAAATTAAAATGAGTCATACAGGGAATAGAGTCATATTAGAGGGTTTAGAGAAATCAATGGATTTCTGAACTTGTATGAGAGAATATAATGCATAAGGTTTAATTTATAAAAGTGATAATCATATTTTCTTTTAATTCAAATCTTTATTGGTACATTATATAAACACATCATAGTCACTTTCAGCATTGAGAATTTGTACCAGTCTATGATATAACATGACTTGATTCTCAGTTTTTTCCTTTTCCCCTACCCACCCTACAACCCTCTGCCCCCAATATACATAGGCTTTTCCTTTTATTTATTTCCATCACATTATTTTTCCCATCTTACCCCTACACCCTATTTCCTTTTAAATAGTCATACTTTTTAAATTTATGGAGATTAGGAAATTTTAAATCATGATAGATGCCATTCACATCGTGGGAAGGTAAAACAGCAAGATAATGTTGCTTCCCTTCTCCTGACCAGTCCAAAACCTACTGTCACGAGCATTTAGTCACATTTAGTAGTAATTTATAACTGATAACGAGATAAGCAAGCAACACATTAGTAGCCATGCTACATAGTTTCCACAGGAAGTACTAGTGAGCTATAATTCAGAGTTTTAAAAATCCTTTAATCTTGTAAGTCCACACAATATAAGTAGCAAAATATCCCTAGTTGTCTTTTCTGAACTGAGGAGAAGTCAGAGCTTACAAATGTATTTGGTTCCCATTAATTCTTCAATAAACTTATATTTCCACAGAAATGAAGCTTTCCAATCTTGGCATTGACTTTTATTTATCTAGAATTTATTTAGTAACAAAACTACCCCATCAGTGTCATATGCTCGCATTTCATTAAGCCTTGAGAGACATAATAATTCTGAAAGTGGCAGTAAATGAACATTCGAGTTAAATTAATTTTCACTAATAGATCCAACCTCCACAGCCTCAAGTCTTTGCCCACAAATATACTATACTCCTTCATTTCGCTACATAAAGAGGTTCTGTGCCAGGTGTGTGTGTGTCTGTGTGTCTGTGTGTCTGTGTGTGTGTGTGTGTGTGAGTGTGTGTGTTTGTGTCTGTGTATGCGTGTGTGTCTGTGTGTGTATGTCTGTGTGCATCTATGAGTCAATGAGTGAACCTCAAATTACTTCCTACTAAGCAAAGTTAGATCAAGTTGATCATTCAGAATCCAAAATATTTAACAAGTTATAGCAGTAAGTGTGTTTTCTAAAATAATGTATGTATGGTATAAAGAGAAAATAATTTTACAAAGAAAAATTTCTTTCATCACAAGAAATGGGTAGATAGAAAGATAATGATGATACCATTGCTGAACCTATAACCTGCCTTGGCAGACCCAAATATGATACGTTGTTCTAGGCAGACAGAGCTAAACTTGAGAAATTTCAAAATAATACACCTTTCTTGTGTGGGGATTATGATGATGTCAAATGCACTTACCATTCAGACTCAAGGTAGGGAAACAAAATATTGAGACAAACAATCTACTTTTGACATTCAACAACATAATCATTTTCTCTGTGAAATAAAGAATAGATTATAGTCATGTTTTCTGTTTCAACAATGAGCATATCTTTGATCTGAGAATTCCTGGACTATAACAGTTTCTAGCTGCTGCCTGAATATGTAACCATGACTTTTGTTTCTTACATTCATAATTTCATATAATAGCAACCATCAGAAGACATGGAGTTTTACTTAAGCTAACAATTAACTATTCTTTACACTAGAACTATAATCTTGCTAATCATTAATGTGTATGCTATTATGTTTATTCTGAACATTAATCCAGCTTGACAAAGTCCTTAGGGGTCAAATTAGAGACATTTTGCTTCTCTTCTATGAAAGGTAATAAATTTGATGAGGAAAAGGAAACAATTAGAGCCATACTCAGTTCCTGGCACACTTTGGAGAAGATAAACATGAGCAGAAAGTCCGGGCTTAGCATTTATTGAGGGTGTCCTATGCAATAAGTACCACCTACTATTTTCCCTCAGTATCTTATCTAGTTCTCTGGTCCCTGTAATGTGGCTATTGCCCTTCCTTTTTTCCACTAAGGAAACAGTAGTTTAGAGAAATTGGTGTATGTGCTATAGCTTGGCTGGATCACTAAACTTGCATCCAGAATTATTTAACTATAAATCTCATGGAGTTTGTTTTGTTTTGTTTTGTTTTGTTTGTTTTTGTTTTTGTTTTAACCTCACTGGTGCTAAATACATCAGTCACTAAAAACTATTGACAAACTATGTGAGAGACACTTGAAACATCATTAGTGAAAAATAATATAGTCAGGTACTTCAGAAGTTTCTGTAGAGTACTATATTACATTGATATAGCATCAATAGCATTTTAAGAAAATCTGTAACAGAATCATAGAAATGAAAGATTTGAAAAAACTTTAAAATTTTATCTGGTCTACTGGGAAATGTTGATCTACTTCCTTGATCAAGATGCTGAACGTTGTTAATACATCAAGCTCAAAACTCTCTCGATACTCTTTTCCAAACAAGAAGAAACCATTGGAACAATGAGTTGCCAAAGATTCGACAGGAAGCGTGGAAGGCTAATTGAGTGAGAGGTTGAGAAATAAATTCAAGTGTTTCACTTTCCATCACTAGGCCTCAAGACTGTAGAAATAGTTATTCAGTTGCTCCCAGGCTAGTAAATTTGAAGTTACTTTATCATGAAGTTCTGTAATGATGTTGGAGACGTTCTCAGGATGGTGATGATGATGGTGGGGCGGGGGGGGGGGGTGAAGATGAAAGCCCAGCACATCGCCTTTTGAAGCCGAGAAGGTGGAAAAGGAATGTTTGGGATTTCATATAAATTGTATGTTCAAATTGGAGGTCAGGCATTTGGAAGCTCATAGAGAATATTTGAATATGGTTAATTGCACAGATAGGTTAGCATGTCTTCATCCTAGTACCCAGAACCTGTGAGTCATAAAAAAAAACAGTAGGGCCAGGGATTGAGCTCAGTGGTTCCTGCACCTGCCTTTCCAAGAACAAAGGCCTGATAACCACATACAACGATACTGGGCATGGAGACTCACACCCAGCCGCAATCAGTACCCTATACCACAGTGCGGGGCATGGTGATTCACACCTGTAATCCCAGCACTTAGAAAGCAGAGGCAGGGGGATTGCTGAGTTCAGGACCAGCCAGAACTACAAAAAGAGACCCTGTCTCAAAAAAAAAAAAAAAAGGCCGGGGAGTTAGCTCAGTGGTTCCGGCGCCTGTCTTGCAAGCACAAGGACCCAGGTTCGATTCCCCGGTAACCACATAACAATACTGGGTGTGGAGACCCACACCCAGCAGCAACCAGTACCACATACCACAGTGCCGGGCATGGTGGCTCACGTCTGTAATCCCAGCACTCGGGAGGCAGAGGCAGGAGGATTGTGATGTGAGTTGGAGGCTGAGCTCAGGGCCAGCCTGAACCATAAAGCGAGACCCTGTCTCAAAAAAAAAAAAAAAAACTTAAAAAAAAAAAGAAAAGAAAGGAAGAAAAAAGAAAAAAACTGCATATGTGATCAAGTCAAGGATCTTCAAATGAAGGAGAGTAGTCTATATTACCCAGCTGGTCCAGTATTAACACAACAGTCTTTCTAATGTGATCACAGGAATATGACCTCAAGGTGACACTTGGAAGTGAGGGTTAAGAGGATTAAGACCAGCAAGGCAGCTAGGAACCCCTCAGAGGAGCTTTTATATAACATGGGCTCAGGAGTTAGTCTATACAAATATCAGAAATTCTCTGCCTCCAGATTTATATAAATTGCACAGTGTTTAGTCTTACACAATTTAGATTTCTAATCAGGGTAGTTCCATCCAAATCCAATTAAAGGCTTTTTTTCCTGCCTCAATTTTTCTCTAGATACTTCATCAAGGTTTGTTATGCTATACAATGCAATTTGGCACAAAAGGAAAAGGATTTAGTTGCATACACTTTTGTCAGCAGCTAGTATGGGTCCTTGCTTTTATAGTTATGGAAATTAGAACTAAAGCAACAGTACTCCTAATGTAAAGCAAAAGCTTTAAATGGAAGGCAAGAGAAATTAAGGGCAGCAATGCTCTGACAAAGCTCAAGCCAGTCCCTAACAAAGGAAAGTAAGAAAAGCCAGGGAAGAGATCTGCAGACGTGGATCAGACGGGCTTGTTCACGAAATATTGGAGAGCAGTTTTACAGGGTGATGTGGTGGGCCAAGGTCCTGCTTTCTGGTTCAGAGGAATCATCATGGTTGGAGAGACACTGGCTCCCATGAGATGGCTGTGCTTGTGTCAGAGGTTGATCTCATCACGACGTGCTCTGTGAGGTTTAGGACAGTGCTAGAAAGCTCTGGAGGTTGGCATAGGGAGTGGATCTGGCACTGGATGTTGTCAGGAGGAAACCCCTGAACCCCGACAATTACTCCAGTTACTCTTCTCTTTCTGTTCTCAGTCTTGCACAGGAATGAGACAGGGTAGGTAAATTTAGAGCAAATAAACCTCATCTTACCAACTTTCCTTAAATGACTTTTTTTGTACTGAAGATCAAACTCAGGTCCTTGTACTTAAAGGCAGGCACCGGAACCACTGAACTAAATCCCTGACCCGCCCTAAATGATTATATCCAAATTTTTAAGGTAATAAAGGATATATAATAGAGGTCAAGCTCTGTTTTTCTTGCAGATACCTATTTAATCTAAGCAAAAAATTAATAGGTTCCAGCAAAAACAGCTTTCAAATCTTTGATTGTCTTAGAAAAAAACAGAAATTGTGCTCTTAACAATTTAAGGGCTCAGGAATTTGTTTGTCCTCAGAGTAGTTTCTGACCATATCACTTTGGTCTGTACAATGAATTAAAATGGATTTCAGAAGGATCTACCCAGGCACAACTAAACTTCAGAATAGCCTAGCTGTGTTGTGTAGTTTGAGTCAGCCCCACACACATAATCTGATGACAGGCCATGTTTCCTGATTCACACAATGAAATTGCCTATCAGCTGTTCTAATCTGACAGTTGGTATGTGTGGCTGTAGCTACTGCATTAAAATACTCACACAAAACAATAGATAAAGGTGAAATTTTTATTTTGGTATGTCTTAGTGTTGTACAGACTAAGTGTACAGTTTTGGTAACTTAATCCTTTTTTAAAGCCCTTCTCATCTGTTAACTACCCTACTCTACAATTTGAATAGCTCTTTATCAGAAAGCTTTAAGATACTCATGAAACATAAAAGCTCAATTAATACATTGTGCTGTTGATTTACTAATTCTTTTTCCTCACTCGTACTTGTTACTAGTTTTTCTTCCTGTTACCTTCCTTCATGCCAGACACCTTTGATCAGCAAATCCAGCCTTAGATGTGTTCCAAAATAATTGTTCCTGATGGAATGAGGAAACATCACTTTCCACTCAAAACAATTTCCAGATGAACACTCATGACTTGCACTACTACAGAATATACCATAGGTTATTCCTGGAAATTTTTGGTACCAGGGAGTTGACAACAATGATGCTGAGAATGATAGGTGTACAGAAGTGTTGGCTGAAATTAAACACACCACCAAATTTGATGTGTGCAATGAGCATATTTTCTGAGCTAGCAGTTAACTCACTTCCTTCAGAATAGTTGAAATCCTCTTCTAGAATTGAGAGATTTCCTGAAAGTGTGAGATGGAACTAAATCTCGTTAAGAGTCTTTCCTCCCAAATTGCTTTGGCCATTCTGCTCACTAGCTTTGTGTACACAGCCAGGCTCTAAGCACAGAAGCAGTGAGAATCATCCCAGAATTATGAAGCTATCTCACATTGTCCCAGCAATGTACACAGATAATATCTGAGGTCACATTTGAATTTATGTAGACAAAACTTTAATCCACACTCCCTGAATTAATTGCAACATTTAGTGGGAATTTTAGGAACATTGCATATGCTCATGGAGAGGTTGGTTATGTATAAGCGATGTGTGGTGGCACACATTTGTAATACCAGGACTCTGAGAGGCTGTGGATTCTAAGGCTAAACCCAGCCTAGGAAACTTAGTGACTTAGTGAGACCCTGTCTCAAAATTTAAAAAAATAGAAAAAGAGAGTTCAGAATATAGCTCAGCACCAAAGCCCTGTATTCAATGCCCGGTATATAACTCATTAAATTACTCATAAAAATTACTCTTTCTAGCAAAATATTGCTTTGGTTCTCTAACTCACAAAATTTGTATTAGGTAAGACTGTCTTTTTCCCCTGAGAAATAGAAATTCTAGCTGGCTTAAATTAATAATAATGGTGGAGGTATTTCAAGAACATAGGATTGACTTCAACCTCAGTTCATGATGCAACCAGTTCATGAAAGACCTAGACCCAGAAATCTAGGAAGCCCTCTCCTTCCTTCCTGTTCCCTTGAGTGTGGCCCCCAGTTTCTTCACCTCCCCAGGGGCCAATCTCAGCAGCAGCTGAATCCAACACACATTTTTCCTAGTGTGTGTAGAACCACCTCCACTGCACACTTCTTAGTACTCAGCACCTCCTGCTCAGAAGTCTAAAACCAGTTCTAAAGGATCTCCCCTGTACGCATAGGCAGAACTGAGCAGTTCCCTGTTCTTAGAGGACTTGAGTTTCAGATCCAGAGCTCCTCTGCCCAGCTCCCAGGGTTTAGTAGTTCAAGACTATTTTTTTTCCTTGCTCCATCCCTAATGGTAATAGCAACTTCCTACAGTGACTCTTTTTAGGTTTTCTGATTTTGGCTACATATCTGACAACATTATGCCTAGTTAATAGTTCTTTATGTTAAATTATTTTTGTTTAAATAATTAGTGGGGTTTTTTTTTTTTTGGTCTTACTGGGATTCTGAGTGATGTAGGTGTCTATTATTATTTCTGCAGTCCTGTCAGCTTTGAAAATTTTCTAAAACTTAATGTACTTCAATAGATTATAAGTATGATATGAGTGGAAGAAGAGTAGATGGATGTTAATAATAGATTAACACAGGTGTTAATAATAGATGCTCATACACTCAGCCACTCAGTTTCACAGTAGATTGTCTACTACTGTAAACACAGAATCTGGATTTTTTTTCCCTAGCTTTATATATCTCACACAGTCCCTGTTTGATCAATGGCAAATGTTTCTCGAATTGAATCTTGAAGAAAATGATTCACAGGATTTAAAGAGATACAATGACTCATGAGGAGAAGTTAAGTCCTCAAGCTGTTTGGGGCAGCCAATTAAAGTAGTTTTCAAAGCCAATGCAGGACTTGGCACCTAAACACTATGACTGTGTGGCCAGGGAGAGAGAATTCAGCATGAGATATTCTTTATGCACAACCCTGGTGAGTTCTCAGAAACCAGAGTCAACTCGGCAAGGATGGACCGAAATTGAAAAAGAAAAATTACTCTTTTGTGACCACAGAGTTTCAAGACATCATTGGTTTGGCCTGTTAACTGGAACTTATATTAAACTGAGGACATGCAACTTGCCTATTCCAAATATAATTTTTATCCCAAAATGTTTTCATACTTTAAAACAGCTAGTTCATTTTTGTATGACCACACATGGTACCCCTTGCATTACCCTTTAGAGAAATAAATTTTAGTTCCTGGAAAGTAATAGCAGACAATTGTTGAAAGCACAGTGGCCTTGACAGGAACCTTTCCAGTGAGGGATTACAGTGGCCTTACCCACTTATGGCATAATGTTTCCTCTTGAGAGTGAAACAGTAATCTTCCTGTATATTCATGACTTTACTATTGCAAGTTTTACTATTGCAACATGCTATATACTTGGAAGTTCAAACATCAAATTTAAAATACCCAGGTAACCTAGAAAAAAATCAATGAATTTGTCCTACTTTTCAATGAAAATTTCCTAAGTTTTCAGCTACACCAAAATATTTATTAACAATCAGAAAGAAAGAATCTGTTTTAAAAATTTAGAAGCTCTTCTATTGAAGCACTTGAGAAATTATTTTGTTTTCTTGCCTAATGTGCCCATTGGTCTGGGGTGATTATATGCCCAGGCTTTTAGCTGCTCACATATTTTTTTATAGTTGTTCCTTAAAAGACCCTGAAATATTTCAAAGTTCAAATTATTGTCAAGTCATCGGAAGTTTCCAAATTTGACTTGTAAGCATAAAGGGCCTGAGACTTCTTGCCTGTTTCTGGTGAAATTTCCACCAAGAAAGCCACTTTTTCATTTATTTTTACACCACAAGGAGACCATGCTTTATTACCCAGTAAGCCACAAGCCCCCAGGACTTGGGTGGCCTTCAAAGTATGACTTTTTCCATTTCATCACAATGAAAAATTTCCTCTATAGAAATCTGTGAATCAATAAACTTAGAAATATTTAGTTTGCAGTAAAATATCCAAATTTTGTCCAAACTCAAGCAAAGTAAAAAGCCTAATCAATTTGTCTCAGGTTTCACGTTTATCTAGGTTTCACTTTCCCTGTGGACAGAGAAGAGGAAATATGAAATAATAAAACAAATTATAATTTTGATGGCTGACTTACCAAACCAAAGACTGATAATCCTAGTACAAGAATTTATAAACATCTGTGATCCTCCAGCTGGCAAAACTAACTTTATCCTACACAGGACATTTTTTAACTACTAAAAAGAAATGAGAATTTGGTTGAGTGTTGCGATAGAATGTCCTAAGAGCTTCACTTCATAGTTAGAGCTGATGAGTTATTAAAACTCTTTCTTTCCAGATGCTTCAAACAGCACCTGCAAGCCACATCCCCAAAGTACACAGAAACATAAAATCCACAGGTTTTACAATTAAATATTTTGATATTTAATATATTAAAATAATGAGCCCAATGATTAAAAACATCTTAACCATTTTCCCCAGAAAAAAAGAACCCACTGTGTCAGCCAACCTTTCCTTTTTCTGCCAACCAGCAGGAACACTGCCCTGCTATAAATTAGTGTAGGCCTTTTGGCAAAGCTGCACTGAATTCTCTGCAAACTTTCCTACAATAATCACTTTATAGTAACTATCAAGTATGTTCATTGATTTTGAAAGGATGATTTGCCCATTTTAATCAATTAAACAAAAAAGTTATTAAATGGTGATAGGCAAATACAAATTTTTTTCACTTTTTCTCTTACTTAGAGAAACAAAAGGACATATGAAGATATTAAAAGTTGGATTCCTAAAATTATTGAGCTTACTCAAGTGACCTTTCTTTATAGTGTAATACAGTACAGTACAATCTTGTATGAGAGTCTATTTTACAAAGTGATAAAATATCAATATTAACAAGGGCTGGAAGAAATGATCACTGATAACCTTCTTAGTCTAATATTATCAGATTATCCATTATCATGACATTGTTAGTCAAATTACCAGTTTTCTTCTGAAATTGCCAACTAGATATAAATTAAGTAAATTATTTCCTATTAAGATGCTAGCTCTCTCAAATTGCATGGCATTTAAAGGATCAGAAATTGCCAATTTCACAATTTGATAACTGCTGAAATTCCATTACAATAGTACCACTGACTGTACATTCAGCCTGATTGCCACATAAGTGCATCCCTTTCCACACTACCCCTAAATCCTGTTCCACCCACATTGCTAGAGAAAAGCTCTTTATTAATTGGTGGTGTTAAGACATTTTAACCTGCCACTACTTAAACAGAATGAGGTGGGTTTGCTTCTCATCATAGTTTTATTTATTTTTAATTGAGTTCCTTGTTACATATTAGGTATACATTATTCACATTCATTATTGAGAATCTGTACTTGTACATGATGTATCTTGGGTCTCATTTTTCCCCATTCCCCTGCCCTCCCTTCTGCCTTCCTAATCCCCTTATACATAAGCTTTGTTTTGATTTTTTCCTTTTACCTTCAAATTTTGCTCTTTCCCTCTTTGCTTTCCCCTGCCACCCCCCCCACCTCCCCTTTGAAGATTTTCCTCCTATTTCACGATACCTATTGGACATTTTGGATCTCACCCACACTTTCAGTTTCTCATCCTCGAGAAATGATATGATATTTACAAATATGTGTCCTATTTATTTCACATATGAGTATGACCTCAATGTGAGTTCATTTAGCTATAAATGTATCTAATTTATCATTATGTATGTCTGAGCAATGCTGCATTAGAAACACACACACACACACACACACACACACACACACACCTTCTTTATCCAGTCTCTGGTTGATGGGCACTTGGGCTGTTTCCAAAACTTAGCTATTACAAACTGTGCTGCTATAAACATGGGTGTGTATATGTTGCTGTGGTATGATGTTTTTAACTCTTTTGTAAATATACCCAGCAGAGAAATAGCAGGGTCAAATGGGACATCTAATCCTGCTTTTTTGAGGAATCTCTGCACTAATTCCCAGTATGTTTGCACAGTCTATATTCTCAACAATAAATGGTGCTGGAGAAACTGGGTTTCAACCTGCCAAATATTAAAACTAGACATGCATCTTTCACCATGCACAAAACTGAAATTGAAGTGGATTAAAGATCTAAATATTAAAACTGAAACATGCTGAAAGATAAGGTAGGGAGAACTCATGGAGACATCAGCATAAGGAAAGACTTAATGAACAAAACCTCAGCAACATGGGAACTAGCGGAAAGAATCAACCACAAGGATCTTATCTTATTAAAAATCTTCTGCACAGCAAGAGAAACTACCAACAAAGTGAAAAGACAACCTACAGTGTCGATAGAAATTTTTACCAGCTGTTCCTCAAACAAAGGACTACTAACTAGAATATATAGAGAACTAAAAAAAAAAAAAAAATCAGAGTCCCTAAATTTAAAGAACCCGATTAAAAAATGGGGATCTGAAATGAACAGACATTTCTCAGATGAAGAAGAAAAGGCAGCAAATAAACATATGAAAAAATGTTCAACATCACTGGTCTCTGGAGAGATGCAGATGAAACAACACTGAGATTCCATCTCACACCACAAGAATGGCTTCTATCAAGAAATCAACCCATGGGGCCGGGGATTTAGCTCAGTGGTTCCAGCGCCTGTCTTGCAAGTGCAAGGACCTGGGTTCGATCCCCGGTAACCACATACAATACTGGGCGTGGAGACTCACCCCAGCAGCAACCAGTACCACATACCACAGTGCCGGGCGTGGTGGCTCACGCCTGTCATCCCAGCACTCGGGAGGCAGAGGCAGGAGGATTGTGATGTGAGTTGGAGGCTGAGCTCAGGGCCAGCCTGAACCACAAAGCGAGACCCTGTCTCAAAAAGCTAAAAAAAAAAAGAAATCAACCCATGACCAATACTGTCAGAACTGTAGGGAGAAGGGAACCCTTATGTTTTATTTTAAATACAATTAACAAGAACTATCTTGAGAGGAAATTCGCATGAGCAGCCCCTCCCAGTTGTTGATGCACCCAGTTCTCTGAATTAAGGGCCCAGACCTCATAGGTGAGGTACAAGCTTGGTTCACCTTCCTGTCTTCTCCTTCATGCTCCCCAGTAAAAGCTACCTCCTTGAAAATTTAATGTGTTCTTTGCATGTAGGAAGCTTAGCATTTACTAGGATCTACCACAAGCCAACTTTTAGCATCTCATTTAATGAACCTGCCAATCATTCTCTGAGGTTGGAATGATCACATCTCCTGTTTTAGGAATAAAAATCTTGGGTCTGTCTAAGTAAAACTGAATCTTCTCCCAGGGAACAAGTGATCTTCTGAGATGCACAATGGTGTTCAAATGGGCAGGTAAGCAACAGACATTTAGTTGTGTTTAACACAACCCATAGTAAAGAATTATTTTAGTTAGCAGCTCTTTAATGTTTGCCTTTCCTGTTTTCTTACAAGCTCCATGAGGAATTATCCTAACAACAGTGCACATAACTCTCATTCTAAATCATTTATGTATTCTAAGTAAAGTTGGTTTATGAATGTAGCAAGAATGTCTGGACAATTTCTTGAATTAATGATCTGTTCATTTGATTATACATCAAAACAGGAAAATAAAGATCTTTACACCTGATTAGATTAGGGTTTTAAAATCCTGGTTTCATTCTCCCTCTGTAGTAGTTTTAGGGGAGCAAGAAAAGCTACAGTAAAAAGTATATCTTTGTAAGCTAAATAAAATGTTTTTCACTTCTTCAGATAAACTCTCTTAACTTGTTGGATTTTGCAGTTTCTGGCTTTGCTTCCTGAAAGTGTTTACAGGAAGTGTCTAATTTGATGTCATTGAGTCAGATGCCATAATCTGCCTTGGGAGAGCCTGCTGATAAGGAAGTTGGACTTGTACAATAATTTTCCTTTGATGATTTCAGTCAACCTATTAATTTTTTGTCAAGGATATTATTCTGAAAAGCGTGGTATAAAAATAAAGTCCACCAGGGCAACAGTCATTACATTAGAACCTAAGTTTGTCAAATTTCATTTACTGGAGATATTTGGATATGCACACATCATTTTTAATCTTTATTTATATTGCCACAGTCTTGTTTTTAGTTTTTATTGTCTCTAAATTACAATTATGACTGGGTTTTTTACTGACTTATTTATCCTTACTGGAATTTTCTTTAAACTCTACCCAAGAATTCAACTTACTATTGCAACTATAGCAAACAAGAAGCTCATCTTCCATCAAAGTAGCTATTTCTGTTTATCAGTTTCTAGTCCACGAAATATAGAGCTAAGCACTGGAAATACTTAAATGGGAACCTGAATCCTGAGTAACTAATCCATAGAGTTGTGTAGACTCATCTGTATCTGCAGATGTTTTAACTTTCTTTTTCCCATTTCTTTTTGGTACTGAGAATTGGACTCAAGACCTTCACAAAGAACTACATCCCCAGCTTTTTATATCATTGTTCTTTTTTTATCTTTATTGGTACATTACATATATGCATCATGATTTCACTCCATAATGGGGATTTGTACCAGTATAAGACACAACTTAATTCTCATTTTTTCCCATAGCCTACCCACCCTACCACCCCCCATATACATAAAATTTGTTTCCTTTCTTTTTTGTTATAATATCATTATTTTCCCCCTTCACCCTATTTTACTTTGAGCATTTTCTATATATCATTATTCTTTTTAATTTTCAGGCAGGAGCTCACTCAGTTTCTAAGTAGCCCAGGCTAGGCTGAAATTTGGATTCTCCTGCCTCAGCCTCCCAGAGTATAAGGATTACAAGTATGTAAAGAAGATGTCTTTATTTAAATAAAATGGAGTATTACTCAGCCATAAAAAGATTAATTTGAGTCATTTATACTTAAATGGAACCTTGACATACTCATATGTAAAATAAATTTGACCCAAATGTGTAAATACCATATCTTTTCTCTCTTATGAAAAACTGACGGTATAAATGAGTTCCAAAATGTATGATAGGTATTGTGTAATAGGAAGAGAATGTTCAAAAGGAAAAGAGAAATGGTGAGTAGGGAAAAATAAAGAAGGGAAAGAAAAAAATTGATGGTTTAAAAAAACAAGAAACAAAGCTTATGTATGTAGGGAGTGAGGATTGTGGGGGAAAAGTAAGAATCAAGACGTCATGTACGGATACCAATTCTCAGCGTGATCATAACGTATGTATAAAATACACCAATAAAATCAAGTTTTTAAAAAAGCTTACAAGTATGTACTACAGCCCTCCTACTTCAGTTCACTGTCACTTGTTTCCATCTTACTGTTTCTTTTTCCTTTCCCTCTTTTCTCTTTTCCTCTGTCCTTTGGAAATAGGGTACTTTGGAGTTTTATACTGGGCTTCGTACCATATATAAATATAAATATATATATTATATTATTATAAATATAAATATATGAATATAAATATATTTCTACTTTGAATTTATATATTCGGAATAGCATCAAATATTTTATATTTGATTATACTAATAGGAATCTAGGATGTTTATTCCAGTCTCCACTGCATTTCCACTAGTTAAAAAAGCAGCCAGTATATTATAGTACTTTATAAGCATTCAACACAGATTGTTGCCTAAAGAAATAAATCAGATATTAGTAAGGACAGAAATGCAAAAATTGGCATTTCTAATGACTTTGAAAATCTGTGGGCAGCCAATTTTGGGCTTCTGGATATGAGTGAATGCATTCCATCCTTAAGGGATTGATCACACAGGTTCTTTGTGCCAAACGAAACTCTCGATGTTAAACTTTCAGCATCTCTTACACTGAAAAGCCTGGTGAATGAGAATGGAGAGAAGGATTTCAGTGTTGGACTCACTCCGGAAGGAGAGGCTTAGAAAGCCCTAGGATCAGACTTTAAGTGCCTATTTCAGTTTGCTGCAATCCAATTTAATTTCCCTCAAGATCAGCCAAAACATTAACGACAGTAGAAAGACATTTCTGGTTTTGAATGAAACTTTGGGAAATAGCTAATGCTACTTCCTCAGAGGAAAGTAGCATGATTGACCCTCCGAGGGTTGTTCTTGTCTTTTTTTGCTCTTTGTTCCAACAAGTCCTGGTAGGAGGGGCCAGAGACACAAGTTCATCCAGGCAGCTGATAACTGCCTTCTAGATGATAAGGCTGATGTAGGCTGATGGCTTAGATGAAATCTGACCTACAGATATATTTTATTTGACCAAAATTTTTTTTTTCATTGAACGAGTTGTCAACAGAGAAAGTTGGAGGAATGCAAACAAAACTCTAGCTCAGGAAAAATAAAAGATGGCAACACTAAGCAAAAAATCCCAAATTGTAGTAACAATTGCCTAAAGCTTCAGTCCTATCTCTTACAGCTTTGTCTGCCCTCATCTGTGGTTTGTCATCAGCTGGGTGACATGAAGTACCTGTGTCACTCAGCCCCTCACATTGCACTGCACCCCATAATATGGAAGGAAGTATTTTAAGAAAGAAGACATCCCTACACCTTTATGTCTTACTATGTCTGGTTCTTTAATGAAATTTTAATTGTAGGTATGTATGTGTAGGAAAAACACACTACCTTTATGGCTGAATATTTCATCATTCTCTGGGAGACTTGGGACGTAGCACCATGGATAAGCAAGGGCTGCTGTATTCCTGCCAGTGCCTGCTTTCACTCTGCTGTGTGATGCAGACTTAGTCTTTGCACATGCTTAACTTACATTATTTTATTTTGTTTTTTAACAGCTTACACATCTCACATACTTAATTTATTTAGCCCTTGCTCACAACTCTTGCCCTGAACTGTCCCACAAGTGTCATTAAATCTCCACTCTACTTGCTGAAGTTTGCCCCCATTTGCTATGAACATGTGAGGGGTCTGGATCAGGCTGTGTCCTGGATCATTCTGCATCAGCTGGTTAACTTCAACTGGAAGAGGGAGTTCCTCTCCACTGTGTATACATGTGGTCACCAAAGTGGGTAGAGAAGGATAAAAAAAAAAAACAGATGAGTCGAGTGGTAGAATCGGTCATCCTGTGACTGTGGGGTACAGTAAACATAGCTGAGTACCTCTGAGTAATCCTCATAGCCCATTTCACACTGAGAGACACGTTCAGTTCTTTGCAAAAGAAAAAGATGAGAAGAGGGTTGAAAGAGGAGGGAGATAAGCTTCGGAGTGGATGCAGGGAGTGGCTTCATCAAAGCAGACATACACACTACGCATATGTCTATACCAGCACACAATGGTACACAACATTACATTGTCTCCTCTGGGGCCATTTAAGGTGTTTCAAATGTTAATTTTAACTATATAATTTTACTTAAACGTCTTAACTCTTCATTATTTATATTAACTTTATCATAATAAAACAATATCTAGATCTTATAGACCTCAAGTTGGAAATTAATATTAAATGTACAGAAATGTAAGACATTCCTACCTCCAAAGACATCCTGATTCAATACAAAGTAACAAAACAATACAAATAAAATGACTAAACCCGATATATCATGATTGTTGACATTAATTCTCTGAAATAGGCATTAGCAACATAAGTACCTTTGGCACATGTTATAAAGCATGTAAGGTCTTTTGAGGAAACTGTATAATATTATTTCACAGTCCCTTCTGTGAAGTGCCTGGGACAGGAATGTACCAACAATATATTTGAAATTTTCCATATATTAAAAAGAGATGGTAGCCATCAATTGAATACATTCATTTTATAATTCAGTATATGAAAATTCACACTAAATACATTCATTAAAAATATAAATTCTTGGGCCAAGGATTTAGCTCAGTGGTTCTGGTGACTGTCTTGCAAGTGCTAGGACCCAGGTTCGATCCCTGGTAACTACATATAATACTGGGTGTGGAGACTCACACCCAGCAGCAAACAGTACCACATACCACAGTGCCGGGTGTGGTGGCTCATGCTTGTAATCCAGCAGTTGGGAGGCAGAGGCAGGAGGATTGCTGTGATGTGAGTTTGAGGCTGAGCTCAGGGCCAGCCTGAACTACAAAGCGAGACCCTGTCTCAAAAAAAAAAAAAAAAAAATATATATATATATATATATATATATATAATTAAATTAAATTAATAAAAAATAAAATAAAAATATTATATAAAAATAAATTCTTCACACAATGTCAAGTCAGTATTATTACCCATTGAATTTTCACAAACTTGTAAAAGCCATTCAATTCTCAGAGCCTTGGGATTTTTAACTGTGGATGTCTGTCCATGTGCTAGGGGATATTCATTCAGATTATTTTCCTAAATTCTAAACCTTCTTGGGAAGGAGAAAGGTAAATAAAATAATAATAAAAATAATGGTTATCACTGAATGACTTCTTCTGATGTCAAATATTTTGTTATTTAATACTGATTACAATCCCATAAAGCATAAATCACTTTTCAGATTAAGAAATCAAGACATTGGACGTTAGAAGAGTCCCTATAAATGCTGATGGTGACTCATGATATTCTGACCTTGGTGATTACCAGGAAAATCTGTGCTATCTTTTCTTCGCAGTATTTTCTCTGTTAAACTCATTAGGAAAAAGGAATAGGATTTGATTGATAGCATTCTGCACCTAAAGCAATGATACATAGGCCTGGTCAGGTCACATATATTTAGGTGATACTAATATGGATGATACAATTTCAAAAATTACAAATTTGGATCCCAATGATTCACAAATAGGAAAATATTAGGTTTTTTTTTTTATGTTTGGAGCATAAAAATAAAAATATCCCACACGTCAAAATTCATCATTTTCAAAACAGAGAGAGACACACAAACCAGATAGTTATGTTACAGACAGAAGTTGAAATACCCTTAATGTATGATCATTGTTCGTTGGAAAAAAAGAACCTATAAAGATCTTAATAAAATGATGGCATTAAGGCAGCATAGCCAGATCCAAAGCCAGGAAATTAGAGTGGCCAACATGTGCGTGGAACTTTTCCAGGTAAACGAAAAATTTTAAGAGTTCGTGTAACAAATTATCCAAGATGAACAAAATTAACAATACCCTGTGTTGGTGAGCATGTGCAAATGTGGCGTACATATCTACGTGGTGAAAGTAAAAATTAATATCAGACTCTTGTCATGAAAAGTAGCTTTTGCTTTCTAAAAAAACCAAATTTAATCCAGTAATCCCCCTTCTAGGACTATCATGAAGGTATCATGAACAAGCATCCAGAAGCATGTACATGGTGCTGCAGCAACAACGTAATAGTGGAGATCTACAAATAGACTAGAATTCTAAGAAGCAAGAGCAGTTAACCACATCCACAGGGGACTCTACTGCAGCCATTAAAAAAGATGACAGATCTGAAACAAGAAAGGAGCAATAAATGTATTTTACACATACTGCATGAAAAGAAAAAGTAGCATATGTAAAACAATATTCAGTATGGTTTCATTGTGATGTTTTCAGAAACACCAAAATCAGCTGTGCATGATTTCTTCATGACTGGCACAGCTCCATTTCTCTTGACAATTCTCTCTAATTAGACCCTCCAGGAACCTGACTCTAAAGTAAAGTTGAGCTGCAGATGTCTAGTAGAGACAAATACCTGCTAGGCATGCAAACAACTGGGCAGAGAGAAAAGGGGAGCCCCAGTGTGTGCCTAGTGACACCCTGAAACCCAGTAGGTCCCTTTGTGGGTTGTCATGGCAGACTTCTATTCCTCCATCTTAATGGCACTGTATGACCACCCAGAAGGTCATGGCCATGAATCTAGCAGCAGCTCGTTCCTGCTGAAACCCTTTGTCATAGGAGGATGACGCCAGAGGTTCTCTCTGGACATCATTTGCAAGGAATGAGTCAAGGGATCTTCTTTGACAGGGATCAAGTTAGCATATCCACTGCATTTTAGTAATCTCATTATTTGTAGCTGTGTTCAAATTAAAAATGTATCTAAATGTTAAATCTCACATTCTATAAGTTACTGCATCTGTGAAGCCTATTTTTGCTTTCCTTGCTATTTCTCATTGTCTTCCCAGGGTATTCAAGGATGGGCTCCTTACGGCCATGACCACAGCGTGGCCATCTTAGAGTCCTCCTCAAGATTCAAAGAATATTCCCCTGTTTGGCCTTGGAGTTGGCTTCTCCTCCTGTTGCAACTTTCTCCCTGAACAGTACTCTAGGGTTTTCCCAGTGAGATACAGGAAGATTCTTGGAGCAAACCATGAAAAGTGTGGGTTTTTCCACAAAGTAGGAAGATTCCATTGTGGAAGGGAAGAGCCATTTTCTGTTTCTGGCAGAGAAATTCTCCCTCTTTCTGAATTTCCCCACTCAGCTTGTCAAGAGAGGATGTGACACAGTATTGCTTCCTTCGATGGTTTCTTTCACACTGAAAGACTCTTCTCAGATGTACATCCAGCCATTTTCTAAGGGGCTAGAGGTCAGGGCTGTGTCTTGACATGGACACCCATCACAGTTTTCAGCCAGATGATTCAGATGGTCTGGCCTCACTTTCTAAAATATATGCCTGTTTCCCAGGGTCCTAAGCCTTAGGACCTTAGCTAAAACTCTGAAACAACTTGAAGAGTCCCAGATAGTGGTTGGTCCCAGGTATAGATCATAAATGTGCACACACATGAGGTGGAAGGAAAGATTGCTCAGATGTTTTTATCAATTGCCTGTAGGCAGCTAGGTGAATGTTGGAAGAATTTTGTTTGTTGTTTTACCTCCTATTCTGAATATATGCTGTTCTTCAGAAGCCAGAAAGTTTTAAAAAGGAGATAAAGCACCAGAGTTGAAGACCCATCTCCTTAGATTTCTGTGTCCTAATCCTCACAGAGCTAGTTACTAAGTTCTGCAGCCTTGAGATGAGTTATTGATCGTACCCAAGATATAATTTAGTTAAATTAGAATAACTAACCCACATCCTTCAGTCAAGAAGACAACCAGGTTGTCTATCCAAGGCCACCAAAAGAAACAGAGCCAATATTACTGGACTTAAAATAAGAATTTTTTATTGAGTAGATCTGTATCAAACAATTGCAATGTGTGAAACTCTGGGTTAAAGAAAAGGCCTCTGTGAGTAAGGAGGTCAGAGCTGCTCATGAGGCCATGACGAAGCAGAGTGGTAGCACCCGCACTACCTCTGGGTGCAAACTGCAGGTTAATTCTAGACGGGGAGCTCAGAGCTTGCTATTTAAATCAGTGACAATGGCCCTAAGTACTTTAGAAGAATGAGTGGGAATTTATGAGAGACAGTGAAAGACTATTAAAATCACTATAGCACTATAGCAAACTAAGCAACATAGCAAGGGAACTTGAGGGGGAATCAGATTTCCTTTGATGTCTTCCAGTTTGATCATTCACATTCTCCGCTTCAACATCGCCAGGCCCAGTCTTCACGCTTGGTGGCCCCAGAGGGGAAGGCTGAGTACACATCAGCCTGTAGGATCTCTCTACGCTGAGTGTGAGAGAACACACAGTTCTCAGCCCTCACTGTGGGACTTACTGCTTTCTGATTCTGAAAATGCTAAGAAAACAAGATTTTTATCTGTCTATTAAGACATTTGCAGAGTTCTCTAAGACCCAAGGCTCCTTCTTTGCCTCTAACACCCATCAAGTTCCTGTCAATGGGAACTTGAAAATAACCAAATCTGATTCTTCAAACCACTTTGAAGAAATTCATGAACTTTTCACTGACAAGCCTCCCTTCAATGGGAAGACTTAATGACAGCAGTTCCCTCTGTGCATAGGGAACAACTAGAGGCTTGAGTTGAGGCGTCACATTGTGGCGGACACAGTGGAATGAGACACACGTGGGCTCCACAGAAGACTGATAATTACCGTGCACATAAACACATACTCTATAAATATTTAGTCAGCATTCATTCAGCAGAGAGGCTGAGAACTACAGGAAGATTGAAAAAGAGAAGGGGCCTTGAGCTGTCTGTTGATGTTCCAAGTGACTTATTACCATCCTAGATGTCATCTGCACTCTTCGCACTGCAGAAATGAGGCCCCACAGAGAAATAGTACCGTGCTTTTCAGGCCAGTTGCACATGTCCCTGGCCTTTTCACCTTTTCCACCCCAAGGGTCTCATTAGAATTGTCTCTTGCCTTTGTACAATGCTCACGACTCTCTGAGAAGATTCCAGGAAACCACAGTGTTTTCATACTGTTACATGTGTGAGTTTGTTTGGATCTCACACCCAGTCATCCTGCCTGGAAGGATTGTGTTAGTCATCTTCTTGTAACTGTGACAAAATACCTGCCATCGACAACTGAAGGGAAGAAATATTTATTTTGACTCATAGCTGTAGAGGTCTGAAACCATGTCTCACTTAGGTCTGCAGTGAAGTATCTAAAGGGCCTGTCGGGAGTGTGTTGGGTTGTGTCCTAAGAAAATTCAGTGGCGTAAATTGTGGCCGTGGTTCAGGACACCATCCTGAAAAGCTAAGGCACCAGTATCAGGAATGGATGAAGGGAACAGTACAAGTCTCCGTGCAGTTGTGAAGGAGAAGAGGAAGGAAAAAGGAAGTTGGGGGAAGGAAGAGAAAATGAGGAAGAAAAAGGAAGAGAAGGAGAAGAAAGGAGAGGAGTTGAATGAGAAAGGGAAAGAGGAGAAGAAGGGGACAGAGAAAGAGAAGTTGTTGCTTGGTGTCCAGTGTGATATGTCAAGTCTTGCTTCAGCTCAGGGTCTTTTATTTTTATTTTTTTTGAAATAGGGCCTTACTTTGTAGTTCAGGCTGGTCCAGAGCTTCGTGCTGAACTCACAGCAATCCTCTTGCCTCTGCCTCCCAAGTGCTGGGATTATAGGTGTGAGTCCAGTATTGTTGTATGTATTTACTGGGGATAGAACCCAGTCCTTGCACTTACAAGCCAGGTGCCAGAACCACTGAGCTAAATCCCCAGCCCTGGCTCATTGTCATTTAGAGGGTTCAGGTGATTCTGAAAGGCAAGAGAGGAACTTTCCTTGGTGATGGATTCACTTGCAGCTAACCAAAGGTCTGAAGGGC
This sequence comes from Petromus typicus, assembly GCA_004026965.1. Lineage (NCBI taxonomy): Eukaryota > Metazoa > Chordata > Mammalia > Rodentia > Petromuridae > Petromus > Petromus typicus. The sequence goes on along the minus strand of PVIR01008820.1, from coordinate 21,329 downwards.
TTGTGTAGAACTTAGAATTTAATGTAAGTCTGTCCTGTGACAGCTCAACAGATCGTTACTGTTTGCTAGATATAGTCAGTGGTACAGTTCCCCTTACTGCACTCACACCTGTATGAATACACTTAAACTGTATCCATACCCCCAGGGCAGGCCCATTGGTCTTTGACCTCCAAACCAGCCAAAAAGAAAACACATGTCTCTCTCTAAGTCTAGCAGGAAGTAAACTGTAAGGAGACACACCGTTACAAAACAACACTGGAGATAAAGTGAAAATGAAACTTTAAAGTACTCAGTCTTTTTTTCCAACAGAGGGTAGTTTGCAACTGAAAGCAGTATAATGAAGGAGGCCCAGGGCTGGGTTGGGTCATGAAAAAGCCCATATATTTACTTTATAATTTATATAATTGAGGGAAAGTCAAATACAATTCCATTCTCCCGGGACAGGTTGTTTCACACTTACTTGGCAATAATGTTAATGGGGAAGAAGAATTGTTTCTCAGGGCTCTGGCGAAGGGGATGGGTATGACAGAGGTGGAGAGGAATGGAAGGCAGGAAATGAGATGCTTTTGGAGATGTAGGCAAGTCCAGATAATGGAGCGGTGAGCTCAATTTTATCCTGAAAGAAGTGAAAAACATTGTAGAGCTTTAATTAGAAGAGTGACACTGTGTTTTTCTTTTAAATCACAGTTGTCACATATACACAATATTTATCCTACCTTTCCATATGACATCATCTCATATGCATTTTCAAATTAATACAACTTTAATATTAATCTAGTCCACTAAGAAAATGCAATACTTGGGGCCGGGGAGTTAGCTCAGTGGTTCCGGTGCCTGTCTTGCAAGCACAAGGACCCGGGTTCGATCCCCGGTAGCCACATACCATACTGGGTGTGGAGACTCATGCCCAGCAGCAACCAGTACCACATACCACAGTGCCGGGTGTGGTGGCTCACGCCTGTAATCCCAGCACTCGGGAGGCAGAGGCAGGAGGATTGCTGTGAGTTGGAGGCTGAGCTCAGGTCCAACCTGAACCACAAAGCAAGACCCTGTCTCAAAAAACCTAAAAAAAAAAAAAAATGTAATACTTTAACTGCTAGGAACTCATATTATTTCATCATATATTTAAATTATCCATTTGTTTCTTTCTCTTTGATAACATGGGGGGAAATTGTGATACTTTTTTGATGCCTATAAAGAGATTCCTCAAAGAAATAAGGAATCTCACACTTATATTTCTACTGTGGACCAAAGCAAGCTCATTTCCTAACCCCAATCTATACTTTCTGGAGGGAAAAGGCACATAGGAGGATTACAGTTCATAGGAAGAGAAGAGATGAGGATTCTCAGGACACAAAGAACAAAAACCATCAAAGAGACAAATGACATCCCCAAAAAGGAGATGCACAAATTAATTTTTGCATTGGCTGAGGAAAGGTGAAGTTAACAGAGAGAAAAACAATCTCAGCTGGGGAAATTAAAGCCAACATGCTTAATGAGTTAACTCATTACCTGTGGGGTGAGGGGTGTGACAAAGGAATTGTGTGAATTTCTCTTCATAAAAAATGAAGAAGAAACATAGTGTGAATTTGTTTTGAGGGGAAGAAATTGGCAGGGGAAAAATTTCTGAGATGCTGGAAATGAAAGAAAACTAAAAGATAAAAACCTCAACAGTAAAAAGTAGGAAAACTACTACTTTCAATAACACCTCTGAGCTGGCTCAGGCCATCATATGTGATACAAGAGAAGACCAAGGATTTCTCTACTTCCTCCTTGCTTTTTCTCTTCCTTCCTTCCCTCCCTCTTGTTTTTTCTATTCTTCTTTTCCCTGTTATCCAATGGATAAGTCTGTTTTTCAGTTTTTTTAAAACAGTAGAAAAACATCTTGATGGCTGAGGACTAGATTGAAAGGAAGTACAGGGATATGGGGAAACTTCCCCTACTTTTGGGGGTTTTCTAAATAAACCTGACCATAGACAGATTCAGAGGAGAAAAGGTGTGCAGATTTGTGTACACAGGGGCCTCGTGTGTACCCGGAGCTCAGTGGGTTCAGATACTTATCTGCTGTTATCCCTACGACAGAGGCAGATGGAGTAAATAACTATTAGAGGGAAATGAGTGGGTCCAACGTCAAGACCCTGAAAATACATGATTTATGACTTATACATAAGATGCTATTTATTTGTCTGTTCAGAAGTTGGGTGGACCTACCTAGGAGACACACAATAGCTTATGACAAAGTCTCGGTGACATTCCTTAGTCTTCCTTCTTGTAACATGAAGTTGACAGAACCTCAAAGACAGGAGCTGGAGATTATCTTCCCCTTTGGTGGCCTGGTCTTCAGGAATATCTCTATACCGCTCTTCCAACCTCTGCTGATCTCCAAGTGGCTTTAAATCTATCAGCATACCAGGGTGCCATATTCCAGGGTGGCACTAGACTCTTCTAGAGGAAGGAAAGACATTCTTTAATGTGCCAGAGAAGAAGAAATAGAGAATAGAATAAAGAAATCACAATGGTAAAACACTCCTCAACGTGACCCTTTACCAAAGTCACAAAATGTACGAGATGTTTTCATTGTGAAAACCAGTAAAGGTGCTGGTTTTGCATATAGGGTCTTAGAGCTCAGGAAAAATAATACTCAAGATGCCAGCAGAGACCAAAGAAGAACTGCAAAGAAAAATGACAATGAGGCCACGGGGACTCAGCTAAAAAGTCATATACATCATGAGCCAGGAATTAGGGTCCAAGTTGAGTTTGATCAAACATTCAGGAGGGGCTGGGGCATTAGCTCCGTGGTTCTGGCATCTGCTCTGAAGGTCAAGGTCTCGAGTTCAATCCCTGGTACCAAAAGAAAAAAAGAAAAAATGTAAAGATCAAACTTCCAAGGGCCAGGCAACTTCTAGGTAACACTGGAGTTTCATATTTATTTGTCATGTTAGTGTATTTCAAAGTATATTAAAGTCCATCATCTGATGATAGAAAAAAAAAAGATACAGTGCAAAGCCCAATTCATTTAACGGTGGACCAATGATATCCATAAAATATTCTTTATATTGTACATATCAGAGACCAGGGCCCCAAATAGTCATCATAGGCTCAAGAAAAATCCATGAACTTTCCAAAATTACACGTAAGATGCTATGAAAATAGATGGGGATATATCTGTATTTTTGGTGGAAAATTTTTTAACCTTTATTAAATTTATAGAGTTAAGACAGCTATTAATGTAAGTAATTACTATTCATTATTCACTGAATGTTTGTGATGAGATTAGTATACAGTTATTTCATATTCACAGAAACCTTACTTAAAAAGAAATCAAGGTGAGAAGGTGTGTGCCTATACCCCAGAACTCTGAGAAGCTGAGGCAGGAAGATCACAAGTTTGAACTCAATCTATGCAATATACTGAGACTGTGTCTCAAAATTAAAAAATTGAAAAGTAAAAGGGGTGAAGGAGATGTAGCTTAGTATGAAGGCCCTCAATTCAGTCCCCTAGTATGAACAAAAAAAAACCCAAAACAAAACACAATTATTCTGAAAATGAGAAGCTTTCAGAAATCTCACCAAGCTCACCCTACCTGTGAGTGGCAGGGCAGTGACATTCGTTCATCTGAGTTATTAACCTGGACATTTTTCCTCACATGAACACATACTCTAAACTTCACTGCATCCTGGGTCAGATTTTGTTAGCATTTCAAATGTTTTGTTAGCATTTCCAAAAAACATTAGAATTTTTTTTCCCCCAGAGAAAAAGATTAAAGAAATTAAGTTAGGTGCTTAACAGGGCTCTGATTCTACTATGATTTTCTGGAATCCTAAACATTCCAAGTAGCAATTCCGTCTTCTCATGCCATTCTATTCAAGACAGAGCATGATTATTTATTTGGCAGTTGGAAGTGCTCCAGTCTGTGTAGTGGACTTTGCGCCCCTGGTCTTGTGTTTCCTTACACCACGGCTCAGCCCTACATTACAGTGGAAAGCTTTCCAAGTGTCTCATGTTCCCGGTTGGTGGACCCTGCGTGGAGGCAATTCATCCATAAAGCTAATTAAACTGTTATTATAAGATATATCAAACTGAATTGCAGTTTGTGTGTTGTGAAAGAAGGGGCTTCATAGATGTGGCTTTCTTGCTGAGGATGTAGACGTTTAAAGTGTCTACAAAGTACCAGGAGAGAACAAAGTCACCGGGACTCTTGACTCTGAGATTGCTACCTTCGCAGTACAGAGAGAATTAATGTCACACTGTATGGAAAGTTCACAAGGCCCTCCTGTTTGCTTGACCCTGCTGGCATTCCTCCTTCCTGCTGTGGCAATGGCTTAGCAGACCATAGATGTAATCCTTTGAGGAAACAACAACAAAAAAGAGCTGAACTACAGCCTCCTCAAAAAGCAATCTTTGTTCATGCTTGTGGTAGACATCGATACCTCTGTTGAAAGTCAGCCCTAGAATTGCTATAAGGCACTCATAGGGCTAGTAACATAAAGAGAAGAGAGAATCTTTTTTTTGTTTTTTGTTTATGATATGTACTCCGAGTAACATTTTGACCATTCTTTTTTTGTGCTGTGTTTTTAATCTAGTTTTCACTTTCTACATTTATTTTACAAATTGGAAAGCTCTCATTCCTTGTGTAACTAAAGTTGGTCAACTGTCATAACAGTTCCTCCCTGGGTTAATATTGGGAACTTGAGTACCTAGGGAATTGACTCTGGGAATTAATTCATATGGTTTTTTAATATTTCAAAGGGCAAAATCATACTTTGCCAATTATTTTAAGATGATGATGCATAGTATATTTTAATCACCACTGTTATTCTGTAATTATTTTGTTATAGGATTTTCCTGTATTTTTTCATGAGTTTTTTAATATTTTCTGTATCAATATCTACTTGTATCAGATTAAAATAAAATGTAATAAATGTAATAAAATAAAATGTTTTAAAAGGTGAGTGAAGGAGAAGGCACAGGGACCAGATGATCTTACCACTGCTTAGTTGAAATAGCTGCACAAGATAGCAGTTCAGCATTTTTAAAGCAAAGAAGGAGAAAGCAGAACGAAAGAACCCTTGTGAGGAAACCACCACATGTGTTGTTCTTCTCAGCTTGGGGAATGTGGCATGACAATCTAACCCTCACAGGGGTAACACCTGGAGATGCTTAAGAAGTGCCATCACCAGCTTCACTGGCCCTGGGTGAGACGTGTGAAGGAAAATAGACCTTTTCTAAATGTCCCCTGTGGAGTGCTGGGACTGCGGAAAATACAAAACGTCTACTTCCCAAGACAGAAGGACCCACAGCATAGGCACCAGTAGAATTAGGGAGAAATGCACATTCTCAAGGACCATCCATCCCAGAGCTTCTGAATGAAAGGCCTTGAGACCAGTCCCCACTGATGTGTCTTAACAAACACTGCAAGAGACTCTGAATGTGAAATCTCTGAGAAGTTCATTCCAGCACAACAGAAAAGTCCATCAGACTCAGAGTGAGACTGACCCAGTGTTAGGGTCCCACTTTTGACATTAACACATGATCAAAATTTACTCTCCTCGCTATGACTTCTTTCTACTCTATGACAACGATAACAGAGCTGGATAAATAAATATTTTTTATTAAAAAATGTAAAAAGGTTAGTACTTGGTAGCTGTATACTTGGAAAATGGCCTCTTCGACTGGGGTCATTTAAGAGAATACAGTTTGACTGCTTTGCAGGAAGGTCTGGGCAGCTCTTTCTGTTCAACTGGAGCCATAGCTGAGCATCATTTGTCTCAGACTCTTTAAAAATGAGGATCTCTCAGAGAACAGCACACTCTGTCAGAATTAGCTGAGGTGCCAATTACAAAGAGGCATTTCTCATGTCAAACCTACCGAACCTGCACTGTGTAACAATGTGATAACTTCCCCTGAAGACTCTTTGGCAGACTATGGTGTGAGACTCATTGATAAAATGAAGAGATAGGATTCAGCGTGGCTGTGGTTCGGCCTCTGCTTTCTGGCTCCTCAGCACGGAGGCTGAAGGAGACAAACTCAGGGTCACAGTGCTGCACCAGTGACTGGAGACAAAGGGAAACACGCTGCACTTTCCTGCCTACCACCCTGACTTGTGGTGGCCAATGAGAAACAGGTTTCCGATCTCCAAGCTGGAGTCTCATGATTTCTAAAGCAACATATTTTTGGTGGTAGCAAAAGAGACCTGGACCAGCAGAGGGCCTACGATTGTAGATGTTTGGAACAGAAAATTCCTTTAGGGAAAAGTATAAGATGGTGGTACTTTGGTTCAGATTTGAAGGGATGGGAATTTAGGAGACAGGGGGTCCCCTGTGAGCAGAGCTCCAACACAGGCACATCTTTCAGTTCCGCTCGTAAATAACTTTTGTACCCCCGATTGTAGAAATAACTTCTATAACCAAGACTGCTTTGCTGGCACATAGCCACTTTTGTCTATCTGGGCTATGTACTGTCCTAGCTATGACTTCTTTCTACTTTATAAAGATAATAAAAGCAACAACAGAGCTAGCTAAAGGAAAAAAACATATATATGCCCAGAAGGCCATGGTAAGGGGCCCAGCTGCTGGAAATAAAGATATCAAATTTATCAACCGTATCCGCCATCTTCTTTCAACCCTCCCCCCATGGAAACTTTGTCAGTCGTTGAGCGACAGCTCCAGAGATCCATTTGGCGAGAAGTTATGGTTCCGTCTCACAGGTGTTTATGATCTGGTAGGGGGGGGGACACAGCTCAAAAATGTGGTGTTCTCCTTCCTGTTCCTACCCAGGGACCTAGGAGCTACCAGTTCAGTAGGAGAGAATAAACACGAACAGGTATCAATCAGTTTTCCAGGCATATGACGAGGCAAGTTCCAAGTTAAGGATATGACAGACTGTGGCAGCTCACTTCTAATCCCTGCCGCTCCCGGACCAGCCGCTTTGCAGAGCGTTAGAGCAAAGTGGAAGCTCTGACTCCACCCCAGACCTACTTTCTAAACCAGGCTCTGCATTTTAAGAGGGACTGTGGGCACCTGAGCGGGACTGCGCTAAAGCACAAAGCATTTGTTCACGTGCGTTTGATGCATCACACCGACATCACCTGTGGGTGCCGGGGGACTCGGTGGATTGCACATGGGCCCGCAGTTTCCGCAGCAGAACTCGATGATCACGGTGCAGGGAACACGCTTGCTCTTCACGTGACTGTCATTGGGCCGCTCGGCGAATCCCTGCTTTGGGTTCTGCTTCTGACCCTGGCTTTGCAGCGCAGGATTAGCGGGAGGAGAGCAGAGCAGAGCACGTGAACGCTGTCGCGACAATAATGACGACGGAATTTAAAGACCAGTACAATCAGTCCAGGCAAGGAACAGCGAGGAGAATTTTCTATCCCCAACTTTAATATGTTTCGATCCCAGATTTTTGGGAGAGGCTTTTCATTTTGTTTTTTAGGGAAGGCTTTGTGAAAACCTAGACTGTTGCTAATTCCAAGGCTAGTGCTTAAGTTACTCTTTTATCTTGGACTTATTTATATAATTTCCACATCCATAGACCTAAAAGTGAAAATCGATGTGCCATCGTGTTTTTTTTTAAACACTTCAGAGGAAAGTATCATGTGAGAAAGGTTTTGGAAAATGCCTAATAGACAAATGCGGATGACGAATATTTGTATCCTTAAGAAGCAGGTGATACTGTGGGGCATGGTGGCTCATGTCTGTTATCCCAGCACTTGGGAGGCAGAGGCAGGAAGACTGCGACGACTTGGAGGCAGTATGGGCTACATAGTGAGCTCAGGGCCAGCCTGAACTACAAAGTGAGACCCTGTCCCAAAAAAAGAAAAAAAAAAGAAAAAAAAGCAGGTGATACTGCTAGTAAAGTTTTTGTCCAGTTTCTAGTGTTCAAGTAGCACGGTCCTCCCAGGGGAAATCAAGGAGGGACCCTTGGGCTGTGAACTGAGTCCTGTGCCAGGGCTGGCTACTGGCACAAGCTACCATGGCAGTTACCAAATTTCTTCAACCCATCGTTCCCCATTTGTTAAAGAAGAGGTCTTTTCGGCTGCGCAGCTACCGTGAGGCCAGGCAGGTGATAGAAACGAGTGGAATCAGCTGCGAATTGAGTGGAATCGGCTGCGAATGAAGCGGAAGCACGAGCCGCGGAGGGCGTGGCCCCCTGACAGGCGTCCTAGGTTCCTCCCCAAACGCACCTCAACGAGGTGAATCTGCAGCTCCGTTTAATCCAGGGTTGTCGATCACTAGTTTAACCTTCCAATTCGTAACCATAACTTCTAATCTGAGATTCGTTCATCCTTGGGGATCAGTGTGTTTGTTGCCTGCTGGTACTGGAGCAGGATCAGGAACAGATGGAACAAACTCGATAAATAAGGTGAGTCTTCTTCTTTTTACTTAAAATGGGGACAAGCAGCAAAGTTCTGGGCTTCCCACAGACTAGCTGAGGACTCTGCTGAGGAGCCTGCAAGTTTCTTCTAAATACAAGGAGGCTGATAAAAGATCTGAAAAGACGCGGCACTATTTTGGTAAACTGCCTGAAGTCTTTAAAGCAAGGGCACGAGAGCAGCGTTGGCTAATGATTTTGCAACTCGTCTCTGCAGGGTCTTGGTTTGCTAATGCCAGTTGTATTGATATAATTGCCATTTTTGCTTGTAATATATAGTTGTTCCCTTGTTATCTTAAGAATGTAGCCCATTGGTCACCATTGTTCTCATTGTACCTGCAAGAATTAACCATATCTCCAGGGCCACTGTATTGGTGCTTCTTTTTGGGACAAATAGAAATCCTTAGAATGAGAACATAATGTGGGCTACTACCTAGCAGCGATTGATTTGTGAGGACTTACAAACTAGTTGCTTGGCTTTCTGGGTGACACGCGTCGGTAATGATCTTCAAGAGAAACTCAGTGCAGAGAATATTTTCCTCCATTTATTCCAGAGACTTTTGTACTAAGACCTTGAATTTAGGTTGTGTATATTCACTGTATATGTTCACATGTCTTTGGTCTCAAAATCATACAAAGCTAATTTTTTGTTTATATTTAAGTTGCTTATATATATGTGAATGAATTGTATGCCAGCTGATTACTTGGGGAAAAAATTGCAATGATTTTTAGTGAATTGTTGTCATTTGTTCTTGATTTGGGAATTCCCAACAAAGTGATCAAAGTTCCTCAGCATTTATAGGCTCTGAGTTCCCTTTTAGTTTTGCAGTGTATAGGCTGATCTATTAAAGGTAAGTCTTGCTTATGATCAAAACTTTGTGCCAGATATAATCATTCCTTATTGTTCTTGCAATACCACACACTTAGTTGGTTGTTTTTAAGACTCTACATTGTCAAATAATCTTTTCAGAATGACATTTTGAACAGTGACACAACTGAGTATGCTTCCCTCTTGTCCTGGGGTGGTATAGTAGAGACCACTAGATGGTTTTGTAGGTCAGTTGCCTCCTCTTCCTACATTTATATTATGTAGCCTTTTTGCGGTCACATATGGCATATTGTCAGGTTCTACCAAGCAGGTGTGTAGAATGACGACATTGGTGTGTGTCCTCCTAGGCCAGGTCCCAAAGTCTTCTATATTCTATCTTCACATGCACCTTCTTTCTCTTTGTTTCTCTAATATATGAGAAAGAAAGACACTGAAAACATTATTGAAAGTGTATTAGAAAGATAAGAAGGTTAGTTATTGGCCTGACTCACATCCGGAGGGACACTTGGGTCTCAGAAAAGTCTCCAAGAAGAAATGAAACTTGTTTTCACTTGCCTTGGTTGGTTGTTGTTAAGTTACTAGTTTTACATAACTGACGAGAGACCTCAAAAGGATTTCACTGAGCACAGTGAAGACAAATCTAACAAAATAAAGGGAAATTACTCTTTTTAACCAATTAATTTATTTAATTATATTCTAACACAGAAGGGAAAGGCTAGGACAGCAATGGCAAACTGTTTAGAGCTTTTAGCAGTAACAGTGGCTCTGGCACATGTATGTAAATTCCCCACCAGGCTGGGCATGAAAGCCAGTGGAAATTTGTTTTGTAGGGCCACATGAGAGTAATTGCAGTCACCTGTGTAGACCGAGTATTTGGCTCTTTTCTCTAGTTGAAACCTTTTGACTGTGTGGGGTAAAATACTCACTTCAGTACAGAAGATTTTCCAGAAGTTTTTTGTTCCTGAGTAGAATTTTGTCATTTGAAGATTGGTTCAAGCACTGAGGTATGATGGATGGTAGGTGAAGTAGTCATCAAAGGTGGCATGAATAAGGGGGCTGATTATCTGGAGAGGATTTTAAAATGACTATCATTTTATTTTAATGTCATCTAATCTCTATCATTTTATTTTTATAATTTTTGTCTTGCACTGGTAATTCTAAACAATGCTAGTGATAACATATTCTACCATGGCAAACTGCTCACACAGCCATCTACCTTCTCCCCGAACCCAGTCTGATACATTTCTAGACATCACATGTGGAAATTAAGGATGGTTTTCAAAGGCTTTTAGTACAATAGGAGATGTTTCACACCAGGAAATAAAATTGAGAATTGTTAAAAGTGCATTGCTCAAGAAAATGAGCCAGATGTTCTCTTGTCTGCCTGAAAAGGGAGACTAAGGATGCTAGGAAGGCTTCACATAAAAGCTTCTGGAGATTAGAAGGGCCTGAGCAACAGAATATAATAAAGAAAAGGTTGTATAAGATAAAAAAGGAGAGAAATCTCCAAAGCTAGAGATGAACCAAGAGTAGAGATGACCTTATGTAGAATTTAGTAAAATGAATCAACAGGTCATCCCCACTGGTATAGCTAGTAAGAACTCAGAAAATAAACATTTAATTTTTTGGTGTATTTGGAGGGAAAGTATGAAGTCATTGAGTGTCAATATCACCCTGTCAAAACAGTATGATGTCTAGAAATAACATACTGCCATAAGCTGGGAATAAATAACACTATGGTTTGGGTCTGGTAAGCAATTGGAGGTTCCTCATTGTAAATCACATGGAGCGCGTTATCCAATGATGGTTTTTGCAGGTGATGGCTACCGGGACCTGTTACTCTGCATAGTGTTTGGTTGCCTATGTTGCAGATGTGCAAAGCAGTCTTAACTCTCCTTAGTTGCCAACAGCAGGTCTGAACTCAGTATTACCAGAGTAGACGTGGAGCTCTGATTTGAAGATACAAACCTTACACACCTAGTCTGACCTCTGCCTTTACCAGTTTAGCATTCTTAGTTCTTAGCTTTGACCACATCCCCACCACTGATTTTATTCTCTTGTTTGATCACTATCTTCCACTAAATGAAAATGAGATGTCATTTGAAATTGACACCTCTTTTGTGGACAAACATAGGTCAAAGCATTTACAAAGAGACTCCTGGGCATTTGAGGAATGTGGCTGTGAGTAACAGTTCACACAAGTAGGTTAAAGGAATGAGACAGAGTTAGGTGAGCAGTCAGCACAGCTCTAAGGACAGGAAACTAATGAAATCTTATTTTCTGGAGTATAAGTACTCACCAAACCTCAACAAGAACATAGGTAAAAGTTACTGTTCAACCCAGGACATTGATTACCCTCCATCCTCCATGACCTATGGTGTGGAAGCATGGTAATGTCATGAGTAACCCACCTTATGATCATTTCACTGGACAATTTCAAAATGGGAAATTTCAATAATGAAAGTGAGGTTGCTTCCAACATCGCCCTTCCCCCACTGAAAATCTGTTGGAGTTCTTCAGGGTAAACATGGATGCAATGAATAGTCATCTAGTCTATTTCCTTCTTTCCTTGGAGGCATTAGAGTTTCATTAGCAGAGAGAAACTTGCCCAATAAAAGCTTTGTGCAAGTTCCCATCTGTTTGGTGCCAACCAAGCAGAATTAGTTTTTTAGACCAGTGGTTGTAGAGTCTCTCTCTACCTCCCTGTTTTCCCGTTTCCCCCTCTCTCCCACTTTGCTTGAAAAAGGAGGAGGAGAAAACACACAGGAAGGGAACAGCACTTATTCTGAGGATAGCCCAGGCAATAAACAACCCGTATATCTGAGCCAGAACTACAGTTCTGTTGAGATCGCACTGAGGAGTCCAAGGATCTTCGAATCCAAGGCTGGAGCTTTTTGCACTAAGAAACAACAAAGCCCTTACCACTCAAATCCTCTAGGCAGCCAAACTTGTAAACAGAATTTTAAACACACCTTTGGAAAATTTCCAGAATGTTCATTTTAAAAATGCTCATTAATTAAATCCTTTCAGAAGATCAACATTTTTCTTAGCATCGGTGGAAAAAAATTTTAATGTGCTTCTCAGAGGCATAAACAATCAATGCTGCCATTAATTTGGAGGCTTTCTCTCTGGCTGTGGTGCAAATTGAAAACTAATAGTTCAAAAGACACTCTAATCAGGTCAGGAGGGAAGAGGAGAGCCCCGCCTCATAGCCTGGCCAGAGGCTTTGTTTTGCTGGGAGTTTTTATTTAAGGAGGAACGAGTTTTTTATTTAAGGAGGGAAAAAAGTATCAATATTGCATTTCCCAATGACACTTTGGCAAACCTTCCAAGCACACAATATTTTTATTGGTTCCCCCTATCTGAAGCCCTTTTTAAATGACTCTACCCTATTTGCTTTTTGTCTTCTTTTAAATTACAATACTTGTATGCTTACATTTACCATGTATTTATCTATATAGAAAGTTGGGTTAGTTTCCAACCCTTGAGTCTTATTTATGTAACTTGCTTTTTCAGTGCCTTGTCATTGAATTATATAGCTGGCAGTTTCTTACCTTCTCCTTTGTCATTCAGTTTTTTTGCTTTTCAGTGAAGCAAGTTATGGTCCACAGTCCAGAAATCCCCTTGAATGGGAACTACCTTGAAAATGTTTAGTATTTTCTTTAAAAGAATTAAGTACTTCCTTACTGACTACCTCTGTCCTGGGTGGTGGCCCCTGGTCAATAGAGAGAAAAAGAAGACTTAACATGTTAGAGGAAGCTAACTGTACGTAATCAACTCTGCAGTTTATAGTTTGGGGGCCTATAAAGTATTTTTTCAATCACTTGAAATAATGTCATTAAGTAAAACCTTGGACTGCATTTTTGACCAGCCAAATCACAATATCACCTAATCTTTTGTATTAAGGAAATGCCTGGTGGATTCATAATTAGTAATCCATTCAATTAAATCCTTTCAAAAGACCAACTTCTCTTTGAGCATTGCTGAAATGTTTTAAGTGTGCCTCTCCAAGGCACTAACAGTGAATGCGTCATTAAGAAGGATTAATGTCTTTTTCAAGAAAAAGTAGAGATGGAGGAAGGTACAGGAATGGCTATAATTTATAGCATAAAGAGCCCATTGAAAGTCCTTGCCAGAAATTAAAAATACGGAAATTGATGTTGATTTCTAAAATAGTGAGTCAGTAGGTCTCAAAATTCATATCACTTATAAAATTGTCATTTTCCTTCACATTATTATGAAAACAATACTTGTTTCTTATTTAAAAACACTTTAATGAGTACATATTTGCCACACATAATGTTTACATTCCTGATACACAGTTGGTACACATACATAACGTATCTTAATTCCTTTTTAAATCCCCTTTCACTTTCTCCCTCCCCCTTCCATCTACCTCTTGATCCTCCCTTTGTGTGTTACATGCTTACAATATATAATGCTTACATTCCTTGTGTGGAGTTGATACATGTACGTAATTCATCTTAATTTCCTTTTTCATTTTCCCTCTCCTCTATCCCCTTTCCCTTTGAAAAAGATCTATCTCCCCATTTCCTATTATCTACTATCCTGCTCTTTTTATTTTAGCTTCCTCATATAGGAGAAACCAGGTGATAGTTAAGCTTGTGTATCTGATTTATCTCAACAAATATTATAATCTCAAGGTGCATCCTTTTTCCTACAAATGCTCATTTATCCTTCTTTAGAGCCAAGTAGTACTCTGCTCTATATAAAACCACATTTTCCTCATCCAGTTATCTAATGATGGACATTCTAGGTTGCTTCCAAGATTTAACTCTTAGGACCAGTGCTGGTATAAACATGATTAGGCACATAGCACTGTAACAGTCAATGCTTTATTTTCTAAGTTTGAAGTATGTTCAGAGCTTAGGATATATGGGTGTGCGTAAGGGATGTTATGTCAATGAGTGTCGTTCCTGTTCCCAGTCATTAAGGATGTTCACTCCATCTTTCACATGCATGTTACAACCTCCAGGTCAGAACTCATGACATGAGTTAAGTCTCTGTCTTGGCCTCTTGGAAACTCTCCATCCCAACCTGAGAAGCTGCTGTGATTAGTGACAGTTCCTCCCATGCAACCTCTTATCAGTGGCACATAAGTCTCAAGAAAGCATGTGACCACCCATTGGACCCTTTTTCCTGTAGCTTCATTCATGGTAAGGAAGAGATGAGCTCAGTTCTGCTCAGTAGTAAAAGCTGCTGGCAGAAGCAACTGCCTCCTTCAGCTTCCCTGCCTCTCAGCTTTCCCTCTGCAGGAGGCTCAGCGCCCCTTAGAAACAGAGCCAGCGCGATCTCAGTGTGGCTGACTCACTCTCTATTGTCTTGGCCACTATGCGGCACTGGCTTTCCTGTTGGGCAGAATTCACAACAATTTTAGGGGAAGCTGACTTCCTAAGCACCTACCTCAAGCCCGTAATTTATGATCCCTCCCAGAGGACAACTGGGAGACACAGGAGGCAGTGTGAATGCTGATGCTGGGACAAAATCCCAGGTCCTCCTGGGAGCCCCCCAAATGCGCTGTGTTCTCTATTTCTACATAACCTTTGCAAGGGAGCTATGTGCCATTCATCACTCCTTAAATCATCGGCTCTGGCCAGGAAGAGGCTGACCTCACTGAAAACTCCAGTTATGAGTTATGGAAACTGAAGGAAAAAGGAACCTATTTGGGAAATTTACTTTGGAGGGAGGAAGCCTGGGTGCTGGCACTGAAATCTCCCACATTCAGCAAGTGTCAAGTCTCGCAGATTCTAAATCCCGAAGATCTAACTGCTCCATTCACATTTCTGACTCTGTTGCCCTCACCTTGGTCACAGCTACGGCCATCATCCTTCCCCTCAGTGCTTGAGGTGGCCCCTAAATGTTTTCTTTCCCAGCACTGCCCCTTCTTCAATCAGATCTCTTGATATCAGACCAGTTTTCCCAAAACCAAAGCCAGGCTGCCTTCTGAGCAGAGCAAATCCAAACATGAATCAGGAAGTAAATTAATAATCGGTCCAGCAGTGGGGATAACAAAGAGGTGACAGGGAGCGCGGCTGAGAGGAGGCTGTCTACCTGAAGGGGCTGGCAGTGCTCCTGGGATAGGAGAGATGAGATGACACAGGCATGCTGACCACAGAAAGGGCATCCCAGGCCATGGGAAGAGGAACATCAAAAAGGATACACTCACATATTTTCAACAGGCAGAATGAGAGACCTGCATGACCATCACGCAGTTATCAACAGTCAGATAGAGTGGTTTGCAAGGAAGTTGAACTTTGGGCAAGGCCAGGCCACTTGGTACCTCATAGGCCAAGGAGCCTGGATTTTCATCATAAAAGCAATGCAAAGCTATCAAGGATTAAGCAGGAGAGCTAATTGAACTAATTACCTTAAAATAAAAAGCTGACTCTTGCTTCTGTGTGAAAAGATAGATTGTTGGTAGAGAAACACTGATAGAAACCTGAAGTCATTTTAGGTGAGAAGATGGTTATGGGGAGGTAGCAAAGTTTTCCAAATTTTAATGTATTTGTAGTATTTACAGTTACTTAAATCATTTATGATTAAGTTTATATCTTCCTAGTATGTAGGTGAAAGCCAGGCTTTCACTAAAGTTCAGCCAGGCTCACTGATTGTGACTCCACCTCAGCCAAAAGCAGGACTGCCTCTCAGTCAGTCTACAATGACCCACCTCTGCACATGCTTCTACCAATCCATGACTGTCTCCGCTTGTATGTTTACGCCCTCTACCATTTACTATAAAAGTGACTGTATTTTGCATTAAAGATGGAACAATTCTCGAAATGCTCCTCAGAGTCTGCATGATGACTCTGCATTCTCACTCTCCTGGTCTGAGCCTCCGAAGCTGATCCTCGGCCGCATACCACCCAGATGCCGAGGACAACGCTAGTATATCCCACTCTCCTTTTGCTCTTCTCTTGAATGTCACTTTTATTTCTTTCAGTGTTTAGTGCTTGTTCAATTCCTGTTTAACTCTGTTAAAGTAGTATTTCTCATTTTTGTAAACTAGACTTTTCATGTGTTGTTTTTCTGTCCAAAAATCTTTGTATTTTAAACCAACCGTGAGCTACTACAATTCAGAGAATGAGTATTGACATTCCATACATGCTTTGGAGTCTAAAACAACTTGTAACACTGATTTTAACAGAATTCAGAGGATCTTGATGAATATGTACAGTTACCTACCATTTAACACTGTCCCTGGTGGTATAGTGGCTTTCTGATTGTAACACAACACATAATGTGCTCAAATTTGAGGTAAAATCAAGAGTTTCCATGTAAATGAGACATGTATGCTTCAGTCTGGTGAAATGACATGTAGTCATGTCGGATGGAAGTGAATGTGGATATAGGTATCACCATGACTATTTCTAGACCTCCATTCATGTTCATTCTCAAATACACAAATCCCTGCCATGAGGAGTGGAAGGTAATCGATTCTAAAGGCTGTTAAGTAAGTTAGACGGTGCTTACACCTCACTCTCATGATTTTAGATATATATTCTTAATATGTTTGCTTGCTCTCTATAAGGAGCAGTGATAACGGTTGGCTGATTAACCCTGTACAAGACTCAACCACTTACTTGTTTGCAGAACAACAGTACTTTCTTTGCACTGTTTTGAGTCATCACTGTGTGAGGAAGACACGTGCAGTACAGATGTGTCTAGGCTAGTTTTCCGCCTGCTGGCCGCCGGAAGTCTGCAGGAGGAAATACCTTCTTGATTAAATTCTCTAAGACTGACATCTTCTGCTGTTCAGCCTGCTGAATGATTTCACATGTGCTTTTGCAGAGTCAGAATTCTTGAGTGATGTACAAGACAGTTATTTTCTTGGCAGAAGAAAGTTGTTTTGGCTACCAGCATGGGGAAACTATTTTAATTTTGTGAATAACAGGCAATATCATTTAGGAGAAGTAGTGTGTTACCTCTTGGTCACTTAAAATGCATTTTTAGGTCAAATAATTCTGACCTGAGGAAAATATTGCACCATCAGTGTATGAATTTCAGATTTTTACAAGGATTCTGCTTCAACCTCCCATTTTTCTTCTTAATGTACAGCGTCAAAATAGAATTTTAAAAGATTTGAACTTTCGGGCACAGTAGTTCCCCAGCCTTGAATTGTATGTTTATGTGAGTGTATTATTTTGACTCAAACTAATCATCTTCAGCTATGTTTTTTTGCTGGACATGACCCTGAGGAAAAGTATTATCCGAAAAAAGCTATGATCTAGACCCACCCAGAATGATGTAATAATAAGTATTTTCCATATTCAATAGTGTTGCTGGTCTGAGAACTCACAGCCAGTTTGCGTTAAGTCCAGTGTTTTCTTTCTTTTTTGGTTCAGAATTTCCCGGGGGCCCAGGCCTACTGTTTTTGTGCTAAGTTCGAAATACAACATTTCTCTTCCAACAGAGAATGGTATCTGGTATATTCAAATCAATTAGAGCCTGAATGAGAAGCACAGTTACAAAGATAACAGGCCATGCTTTTATTAGCTATGGAAATCTTGACTTTATTTTTGGGCCTGAATTTATAAAGACATATTTCATTGCACAGGTTCTGCATTTTGCCTCTGATCCCCCACATTATGGCCCTTGCTTTTCTCAAATGCCATGTTGCATAGTCTTATTCCCGTGTCCGCCCTTTGTGACTGCACTACCAATAGAATGACCTAGTGGGTTTCTCAGAATGTGGCCCTTTTCACTGCAAAAACCAGGTAAGTTCTGGGTAGATGAGGACAAGTAGGTCAACCAGGAAGCCATCCTCTTACAGACCTAAAGCAGCATGATCATTTATCCCAATCCTGTGGGCCTTACCTGGGATCTCTGAATGGCCATTTGGCTGAGGATGGATGGAATAAGATGTCCCTGGCCTCACCTTCCATCTGAGGCTTCTTCAGTACATTAAGGAATTGCAGCATTTTGAGATAAGAAAGCTTCAGGACCACTCAGAATGGTGCTCAGCAAGTGCTTCCACCCCATTAAGGGCCAGTCCAACTCAAAGCAGAGATCATTGCTTTTTTTTTTTTTTTTTTTTTTTGGTGGAAAGAGCTGCAGAGAACACCCACTTTTAATTAATTGCAATCCCCATTCTGAGATCCAGTAAACATAAGTAATTATTCCAAGGCCATATAGCTCCTAAGGGGAAGATCCAGGAATTGAACCCTGGTTCGCATGACTGGAAAAAACCTACCTTCTGATGCCATGATGCTTCCATGGGAGATGTAACTGCTTAATCTATCTCAGCACCACTGAGCACGTTCTTGCTGTTTGAATGTGGGGTGAGGAGGTAGATGTGGAAAAGAAGAGACAGAAACAAAGAGACCTGAGAGGTCTGAGTAGGCTCAGATCACAAGAATTTTTCCAAACTCTTTCAAGAACATAACTCATGCTCACTTGCATCTATAGGATGTGTGGGCCCTGGCTGTCCTTTATCCCTCCTGAGTACAACATGCTTCCCAAAAGCCGGTTTTTCTGAGGCTATCACATTCTTGGTCCTGACTTTTCCATCGTGCTTTTAAGTGTGGGCTTCATTGTCTCTCTACGTAGGCACTTGTGTCACCTTGCATAGTTAATAATTTCAGAGGTAGCTTCTCTAACTCACTTGCTTTCAAAATGGGGGAGTCCATGAGTTCCTTTCAGGAAGTTCAAAAACAACTATTTTTATAATAATCATGTTGGCTTTACTCTGTCTTTCAAACATAAGATGGGGTTTTTTAGAAGATACGCAATGTATAATGTTGCACCAGATTGTAGCCAAAACATATGAAAACCATACTGCTTTTATTAAGAAAGATATTAAAGATTCATAAAAGCAGAGCGGTGGTGTAAGTCAGCAGTAGAGAGCTTGCCTGGCAGGTGAGAGGCCCTGTGTTTGAGCGCCAACATCACAGAAAAGGGAAAAAAAATTTGAAAAACATGTAAAGCAAAATGATTTTTTTATCTTTTCTTGGTTTTAGAAAATTTATTTCCCGTGAATATCTCCCATCGTACCGTTATTCCCATGAATAGTAATTATATAGACCTGTAAAAGTTTATGATGCTTTTTTAAATGAACTCATAGACACATATTTAAGGTTGCTTAATTTCTCATATGTTAAATATCTACTAACTGCACACAAACTAAAGTTCTTTTGGATCCTCTGTTTGATAAGGTTTAGAAAGCAGAAAGAGAGACAATGATTTTCACCCTCATCTTCCCAGCTGCCATTGCCTGAGTGCCTGGTAGACCCAAGTTGTTCCTCAAACATGCTCCTTCAGGCCCCCCGAAGTGTGGACTGGTCCTCAGTGCCTTTAGTCACAGAACAAGGGTTGCAGGGCTTGAAATTAGTCCTTGACTCCAGGATTAAATTTTGAGAAATAACCTCCTTCTGTGCAACATAACGGTTGCTTTTCTGACCGGGGAGAAAATTGGGTGATGAGGATCTCTGATTAGATGACTTGTCTGCGATGGCCCAGGAACCAGAGCCATGTCTTTGGGACAGTCTGTCACATAAAGAGACCTTGAGACATAATGACTTCAAACTCTGTTTTGCTTTAGAATTTCCTTCTAATTCAAGGGATATTCAGAACCTTTGAGGTTTTGTTTTCCTTATTAGACGTATTGTTAATAACTCATTATGCAAACTCTACTGGGCGCTCAACAGGGAAGAAACATTTGTTTGTCTAATTATCACATCCTAAAATGCAGAAATGTTTATCGCCACCACCAAATTTCCTCATTAGTTTACAGATTCGCCAGCAGTTTGCTTGTCTGGGTCACATATATAACAGTAAAGCAACAATTGCTATATTATAGCTCACTGAACACTTACATGTCAGACACTGAGAAGGGGACCTCACAATTAGTCTTTTTGCATCCTGGAAAGAATCAAGGCAGACAGGTGTTAACTTTTCCACTCTGCAGATGAGATGAACCTCACAGAGATGAAGCTACTTACCTGTGGTCACCCAACTATTACCTAGATTTTGAGTCAAGGATGGAACCCAGGTCCCGGTAGTGCCCAGCAAACTGTTCTTCATTATGTTGTGCTAGCTCTCAAAGTCAAGGTCATTTTGACTTTGGAAAGCAGTTTTTCAGAATGTCCTTGAATTAACAAAGGTCAGTTAGCAAAGAGATGTTTATTTTACCTTCAGAGTTTTTAAAAGAAAAACCAAAAATGCAACCCAAATACATAAAGAAAAAAAGATACAATTCCTTAGCTTTGTCCTAAGCCTTCTGCTCACTAGTGATACCTCGGCGTGGTGGTGCATACCAGGAATTGTAACATTCTGGAAGGCTGAGGCAGGAAGATTGTGAGTTAGAGCCCAACACGGTCATTTTAGCAACTTAATGAGACCCATCGCAAAATAAAAAATGGAAAAAGAGCTAGGATGTAGCTCAGTGTGGAGTTTCTTGGTTTAATCCACAGAATGGCCCTGCACAAAATGTATACAGAGGAAGGCAGTATCTTAAGATACTGACTGGGTTTGGGGTCATTGTGTCAGGCCTGTCTTCTGCTTGGAAGGGCGGACCTTCTTTCAGTTTTGAAATATCATGACTTACTCCCCAGTACTAGACGTGGTGGGGAAGCTGGGTGTCCAGATGTGTCAACAACAGATGTAGCATCCCCTGGACACTGGTAAAAGAGAGTGATAGGGTTTCCCTTAGGGCTACTCACCAGGTACCCTGGGATGAGGGCACAAAAGTCTTTTGTAATTTATTTTGAGTGCCAAGCAAATGAGCTCCCATCGCAAATCTAGGCTCTAGTCTTACAACTGTCCTGAGAGCTTGGAATGTTGGCATGGAAAAGGCTCGTATCTCCTCTGGCTCTCACGTAATTTACAAATTGTGTTTGAGCCCTCATAGGAGGGCATTCAGCATGTTATTAAAGTATATTGGAAGGATAGCTTGTTGTCTGTTGCTCAAGAACCTAATATGAGACAGAAGCAGACTTTTGTCATTCTAAATCCATGCACTTAATTATCTGCACTCTAAATGAGCTTCAGAACCACACACAAATGGAAGTATGAAAATCTGGATGATGTAAGCAATTAACCAGGAAGTGGAAAGCTAAGTGTTTGAATTACTCCTTTCTGCCTCTCCTGCCCTCTCTCTCTCCTCCTGACC